>JAKTWW010000002.1:0-176374 GCA_030582255.1 Hansenula subpelliculosa
CTGTTGTTGTTGTTTCAAATTTAGAATGACCATGACCACCATTAATATTTGAATTATTATTATTATTATTATTATTAAAACCTTGTTCCCATTCATTATTTATTTTATCAATTTTCAAAACAGGATCAATACCAAATTGTAATATTGAATTTGCTAAATAAGAATATAATCTTGCCCAACATCTTTCTAATTCTAATGAAAAATTTGAACCAAATCTATCATGGAAAGTTTTCAATAATGCAGTACCCATTAATTCAAAATGTGGAGGATCAATTCCTAAAATTCTTGAATGTCTTTTACCTAAATTTTGTAAATATGCATCTAAAGTTTTCAAATTTTCTAAATTAATAATTGCAGTAGATAAAACACCAGCAAATGATATAGCTTGATGTTTTATTGATGGGAACATTCTTTCTAAATTTGGATCCATTCCTAATAAATTTGCATAAAATTGTATACAAAATAATGAAGAAGCAATTGAAGCATGATTTATTGAAGTTGTTTGATTTTTATCTGTTAAATTTTGATGTAAATCATCACTTAACATTTCATACCAAGTATCTCTAATTAATTTTATTTCACGAGATGAAAAATTAAGTACTAATTGAACGTTATATTCTGGTTCAATATATAAATTTGAACTTAAAGACATTGTATTTGATTTTTGTCTTGATAAATCAACTTGTGAATCTTCATGTTCATGTATAGTTTCATTTTCTGCCACTGATGGTAATGCCGTACTACCATTCAATATACTACTGTTACCACCACCATTACTATTATTGAACGGATTTGAAGAACTGATCTTGTTATTCTTTTCTGGTACTTTTGGTGGTATGGATGTATCTTTTTGTTTCTTCTCAATTGCAGATTTCCTCTTTTCCATAAGTGATGGATGAGCTAATGGGAACGATGGTGACATTCCACGGAATTGTAGATTAGACATGGTGGAAGTTTATTGTTTGTGAATAATGGAAAATGGGCTAATAAAACTTTTTATATTGATGTACTTGTTGAAGTACAAATTAATTTAAAGGGAAAAAAGAAGTCAAGAAACGTTGAGAGTTCAAATCAAATCTTTTCATTTCTTCAAAAGATCTTCTGTCTCTTGTAGGATGTTGAATGTGATCTCACTGTGGGTTCCCAATTTCTAATTTCCTGAATCCTGATAAAATCTGTGCTTTGTCATGAACGGTACTCAACAGCCTCTGTCTGTGGGAAAGTCTGTGATGATGTTCAACATGGAGCATATGGAGCATATGGAGCCACACACTATGCCATACGACGTATCACATTGCATGAGAGTCCAAACCAAAGACTAGAGACCCATTAAAAGCAGTCAAACAGCACACAATTCCTGATACAATCCAGCCGGCAAAATTCCGGAAGAGACCCATCTTAGCTTTCAGACCAGATTGTTACTCGAACACAGACTCAGATCCTAGAATAAGGACTTCAGGGGGGCAATAACTCTGCTACAGTTTAGGTATTTACCAATCCAGAGTGCTTGGTTCTATGATAGCGTGATTATTCAATCGGAATGTAATGTACTGGGAGTTATTTATCAGATCTGAGACTGCAAATTGTGTTATTTTCGTACTGAGCCCAATACAAGTGCAAAGTGGTTAAAAAAACGCTCTGACAACTCGAATGAGCATTAGAGGTTCCACAGAAGAGCTGAGTACCTTGATCCGGTGCTAGATACTATCATCTACACCTCCTCCATCTGGCCATTGGAGATACATCCTCTGCTTATCCAGTCCAGCAGTTCTGGTGTTGGTTGTGAAAAGTTTTCAGCTCGATTCGGCAATGTAATCAATTTACCGCATTGGGAAGCGTCCGTGATCCCAGTGGGAAATGTATGGGAATGAAGAACTCAATAGCTGTTGAAAGTGTTGGAAAAAGATGCAAATGTTGAGTCTGTGGAGTGTGTGAGAAGTGTTCGTAGGGCACGTCCTTCAGACTAGTGAACTGACGATCTAACTAACGGTCTGACTCTTGGGGAAAGAAACTGCCCCAGAACTTGAGAGTACCAACGAATGAATAATAATATCATCAATCCACAATATAGATTAACTATGGATCATAAACTATATATCAATACATCACACTTATGTCTCATGAACTGATTTTTTTTTACGGAATCATGTACACTTTCACAACCACGTTTTTTCACTTTTAAGTTGTGCTTTACTTCACTGTGTTGTGCTGTGGACATTGTGTTGCATTTACTCAACAGTGTAATTGACAAATGAGCCTATCACAGCACAAACAATTTACAAACCGTTGGTACTTCCATTTGGTACCTCATCAACTTCAAACTTCCTGCCTAGAGACTGATAATTCCAATTAGTAATGAGCGATTGGAGCAGTGGACGCACATATATTAACCAATAATGACACGGAATTTGAGGGTCTTGTAGAAGTTTGTCTTATCTATTAATAACGAATGCCCTTAATCACAACAACATTGACAACAACATCATTCCAGAAGTCATGTATATTGAAGTGCAGTCTCTAATTAACCTTACTCAGACCAATGAACTATCATCCTCCTATTCACAGAGGACTCTCTCTATGATCTCTCAAGGTTTTCCAAGTCCTCTCTCAAGTCTCTTCAATTTCCTATGTTTATCAAGTACAGAACCGGGCAAATGCAGATTACATCCATTCTGTGATTTTGGGTCTTGTGCATTGTTATCTTTTTAAAGACTTCTACCTCTACTGCTATACTTCTAGCAGATAATACGAGAAAGTCATTTTAAATGATGAAATGGTAAATTGATAAAGCTTCTGGAGTTCTACAAGAACTTGATCGGCCATAATTGGTCGGGTCTTAGTTTATGATTTTACAACATTGATATAGCTGATAAAAACAGGATTAGCTAGAATTCTTCAAGTACGTTACTCGGCCATGCTATTTGTCATAGGTTTCATCACGATCTTTCAGTTTATGGAATAACTTGAAAGCGTACAGGAGGAATGTTATTATGAGCTATTTAATGTTTAAAATCTTAGATCCATAAGTACTCGCGACACTACACAGTTAATTATACTAAAAGCAATTAATAAAACTCTTTACAGATTACATCTTGTTGCATCCAATTTACTTCACTAAACATAAATTTAAAAAAAAACAAACTAAACAAATGGAAAAACAAACCATTTCGATCTTGATTAAGGCTTGAAAAATGGTACTTCAGATCTTGAAGCCAATCTATACAAATGACGACGTTCTGGTGAATCCCAATCAAATAATGGTGAATGTCCTGTACGTCTATTATCCCAAACAACAACGGTATTTGGTTCCCATTTAGCTCTAAGATGTAAATCAATTGAAGTTGAAATATGTTGATATAAGAAATTTAAAATTGCATCACTTTCTTCTTTTTTCAATCCAACTATATCTCTTGTAAATTGTTGATTTACATATAATGATTTCTTACCTGTGACTGGATGAGTTCTAACAACTGGATGAATACTCTTTATTGGATCTCTTCTTAAAATACCTCCTTGTTTCAATGAACCTTCAGCTTGTTCCACACTTGAATGAACTGCACTGAAATTTTCCAAAACTTTTTGGAAATTTGGTGATAATCTATTATAAGCTTCCTCTGTATCAACAAAAACAGTATCACCACCAGATGATGGACCTTGTAAATGTGTTAAAAATGTAATTCCAACTGGTTGTTTCTCAAAAGAAACATCAGAATGCCATGCAATTGATGAAGTATGATTTTTCAAATATGATTCATTTGCTGAAATTTGACTTGAACGATACACTAAATGAATCTCTGGATGATCTCTTGGTGCTCCTGAAGTTTGATGAATATGTAATGGACCAAAATATTCACCAAATTTTGAATTAAATTCAACTCCTTTAGAAGCTAAATCTTGATCTCTGAAAACTAAAACACCTCTTTGTGCAACTAATAATGCTAAATCATTTTTAGCAGCATCATTCAATTCCGATAATTGAATTCCTTTAATTTCACTACCAAATTTAGGTGTCAATTCTGATATCTTAATATCATCCTTTTGTTGTGATTCTGGGAAAAGATTTTTAAAATTTTCATCAGCATCATGACCACGATCTTTATGTTCAAATAATTCATATGGTGGGAATTTATCACGAGTATTCCAAACAGGTTCCCATTCTTTATGAATAACACCTTTAGCTTCTTCAGGATTTAAAGTCAATACACCATCTTCTCCAAGTACTCTTGATGTATAAAATGGTGATTTATAAGCACCAACATCTGGATTGACTTCATTGGTATTTCCATTTAATTTGGAATTGACAAGTTCTAATCTTTGAATTTTTTTAGTAAGTTCGTTAGTATCAACTAAGACACTTGTTGCTGTTGTGGATGACATTGTTTATTAACTAATTGATAATGGTTTATTGGGTTTGTTTTGTTTTGTGTTTTGGGTTTTTGTTTTGCTGTATTGTTATGATCTTTTACAAGTTGTCACCTCCATCTTTATATAGTTTTATTAGATGTGCCACAATGGAAGCCACATAAATTGAATTTCCATTTTAAGGTTTAAATCCATTCATTGTGGCAAGCACATCTTAATAGACCACATCTTGTATAATAATATATTACAACTTCCATTTTTTATTAGATTTATCACCTCTATTATTCGGTTAAGATGACGGAAAATGTGGTTGTTTTCTTCAAACAGTTTCTGTGGCTTGACAGGAAATCCGATAAGTGGCTTCGTGATTACTTTCCTAACAATCAGAACATTGCTTATATGATAATATGAATATTGATGCAATCTTCTTTGATCATTGAACTGTGATGCAATTGGTGAATTATCGTAGGTATCGTACGATAAAGTATGGCTCAAGACATGGTCGCTTTAAAATCTTTATGGAGTTTCTTCTTTCCTCAGCACTGTCAAAATATCCGGGTTAACAAAATCAAAATGATCTCATACTGGAGCCAATGTTTACAAACCAACAATCAAAAGCACTATCAACGAATTACAAGTTTTAAAAAAGTCTGATTCGTTCATTTATTTATTTGTGTTTTTTCAGTATCCTGATACTTCACTTGGATCAATATATACCCAACAGCTACCACATAAACAAGTTCTATGAAATGCGACTGGCCAATGATTTAAATTAGCATTGGAGTTTGGTCCTTTAATGGAACTTGAAAAAAATCCTTCAGTATCGTTAGCTGTAATGTATTCACATCTTAAGCATTTCTTTAATTTTTCTTTATTTATAATCACAACTTTTGTAACATCATCAATTAATTGATCATTAACATTAAATAAAACTGGAACTTTATCATTTGGTCCTAACAAAATCTTATTTATCTTTGGATTCTGCTGAATTTGGAAACGTAACCATGTTGTATCATGGAAATATAATTCTGAAAGGTTTGAACAATCTTGAAACAGATCTTGGAATTTACTCAAAACTGCACTTATTGAGCCTGTATAACTTGATGGAATCTTATTTTGGAAAATTAAAGTTTGTTCAATACTCAATGACGCACTCTTATCCAGATTTCTTTGAAAGATACTTTCCAATTCAATCAAAAATTTTTCAAATTTTTCCAAATCAATTAATGATAATAAAAATTTGTATCTTTCCACACTTTTATTCAGTATTTCCATATTTAATGAACCTGCTTTATTTGCATTATTTAATTCTTGAACTTTTTGTAAAAATCCATCTATTCTTTTGATACCTGCAATTGAATAGATTATTAATGATCTTGGAATCTTGGATAATAATAATGAAAACACAATAGTATCAAAATGATCTTTTCCATTTGGAGCACCTTCACTATAACAAGTCAATAAATCTTGCACAGTGAAGATCAAAAATTCAACAAACCAATTAATTGTACCTAATGTACTTAAAATATTTTCACTTCTATAGATTGCATCAGACAGGTTTTCGGAGCCCTTTTTGGTAATTCTTTGTTGATGGTGGAACAGAGTTCTCAAACTCAACATTATACTAAATGCAACTAATCTTAAATTTAATATTGCTAATGCGATGGAGCTAACTTCATTTGTTGATTGCAGTTTACCTAAAGAATATTGTAAAGAAAGTAATTTTTGAATTGGTGGATTCACCAGTAATCTATCAATTTGATCCTTAGAATGATCCAATGAAAAATTCAAAGCTCTGTGACTTTCTTGTAATATTGCAAGGATTAATTGATCTTTAATCTTTACATCTGTAATTTTGAAAACTTCATCTTGAATTGCAATAATCAAATCATCAGATGACATATTTGTAAAACATGCAGATGAATATTTATATCCAAATGCGGCAGATAATGTTAATATTTCACCTTTTTTCAATTCGTGTTTTGGCCTTGTAGTGGCCTTATATTCTAAAATATTATTTCCTGGGTTTAATGCAACAAATCCACATAAATTTGGTGAAATTGATATAGCTTGAGGTTCAAAGTTTGGTATTTCAAACTTAAATCCAGCGTCTAAAAGAGTTGAAATTGCTGGAGGTATTACTTCTTCTTGATTTTTACTTCCCAGTATATGTAAATTTTTTCTATGTCTTATTTGAACTTCACCATTTTGTAAAACCAAAACCATTAAAAAATCAAAATTTTTGAAAGAAATGTCTATAACATCTTGATCTAGAGTTATTTCACCAGTTTGAACTAATGTGGAATAACCCTCAACATTTTGAGTGGAACTAGTATTTCCTGAATATCCATTATTATCACTTTTAAATCTTAAATTTTTATATTCACTTGATATTTGATGTTTTTGAAGCAAAGTTTTACCACCTGATACCCCAGGACCTCTAAAAGTTAACAATACTTCCAATTCTGTATCTAATGAAAAATTTGGTGAAACGATATCTATTCCAGTCAATTCTTGTGGTAATCCATTTGATCCAATTACTGTTAATGGTTCAGAAACCAATTTTGAAACAATTAAAGTTGGTTGTAATTTCATACCATTTTGAGCTATATTATTAATATTCCCCCAATCTATGTTTATTTGATAAATACGTAATGCTTTAATCAAAGGACTATAACTTGCAATAATAACTGAACCATCTCTATTATAACCAATACTTGAATGTTCTAACCATAATGATTTTAAATTATCGGAATCTTCCAAAAAACAACTAGTTTTCTTGAAATCAAATCCAGAATTATTCCATTGATAATAAAAATCCACTTGACCATTTCTTCGTACTGTGAAAAACCCAGATTTCCCTTGAATTGGATGTAATGTACCAAAAGATTTATATTGATGAACAGCATAACTATATGCATAACCTGATGAGTCTGAAGATGCTGCGGCACCATCAGCAGCAGCTCCTGAAGAGACCATTGAATCTGAAGATGTTAATACTCTTACCGCTGGAGAATTTGAAATAATTGGTTTATCAACATTTAACCATTTAAATGCAATCACTTTAGTTAAAGAATCATCAAAATTATGTGGATTTTTCAAACTAAGATCATCTTGATAAATTATATCCACATCTTCAAAACATGATAATTGATGAGCTGATGTGTTTTTCAAAACACCTGTTGATAAAATTGTAATATTTCCTATTTCATCAATAATAGCTAAATCCATTCCTGAAGTGGACCAATAAACATTCGAAATGACATTTAACTTTGAATTAGTATTTGTTTTAATTTGATAGATCTTCTTTGGAGCTAAACGCCAAGTTGAACCTTTAATTGATTCAAGTTTTGTAATTGATAAATTTGTTGTTGGTGTTGGATCTGAATAAGCTATAAACCCATTTTTAGACCAACTTATCTTGCTAGAAAAAGGGGAAAGTTAATACCAATGTTGAGAATAATTTGAAATATGATCCATACTTACTGATCTGACCTAGAATATTTCATATTTAATTCCAATCTTTAGGATTTGAATTGATGTTGTAAATAGGTTAAAGCTTATAATGTTGTATTTTGTAGAGCGGTTCGATTCACGAGCTCAATAAATTAATTCCGGTGTATGGTTTTTTTTATGGTTTGAGTAATTCCGGTGGAAAGACATAATGAGTTAATAAATGAATGAATTATGATCGATTATACATCACTTGATTGAGAATTCATTGTTCTATAAATTCCTCGAAGGAGTCTACATTGTTTTGGTTTTTTTATAAATATACAAGGACGTACTCATTCTATCTTAACACACATAAATATTTCGTTTCTAAATAATTTGAGGAATCAATCCTCATTTAAATAATTTAATAGACATCACCATGTTCAAACATAGCGTCGGCAACTTTAACGAAACCAGCCAAGTTAGCACCTTTAACTAATGATGGTAAAGATTCTTTATTAGTTTCATTAGAGTATTGAGTAGCGAATTTAATAGATTCATTAAATAAATTAATCATTCTCTTGTGTAATTCTTCATCAACTTGTTCAGTAGTCCAAGTTAATCTTTGAGAATTTTGAGCCATTTCTAAGGCAGAAACTAAAACACCACCAGCGTTTGAAGCTTTACCTGGACCGTACCAAACAGCAGGAGATGAAGCTGATTTAGTTGAGATACGTTCACCTTCAAAGACATCAATAGCTTCTTGAGTACAACCCATATTAGAACCTTCAGCAACATATTTAGTACCAGCGGCGACTAAAGCTTTAGCTTCTTCACCTGAAACTTCATTTTGAGTAGCACAAGGTAAAGCAACATCAACTTGACCAACATGAATCCATGGTCTAGCACCTTCAATATATTTAACTGGAGATGATGAGAAAGCAGAATATTCACCAACAATTTCACTTAAAGATTTAAATTTAACTTTAGCATCTTGAATAGCTGTAATATGTTCTGGAGTAATACCAGTTTCTGAAATGATGGCACCTTTAGAATCTGATAATGAAACAACAGTACCACCTAATTGAATAACTTTCAAAGCAGCGTATTGAGCAACATTACCTGAACCAGAGATTGCAACTCTTTTACCTTTAAAATCTTCAGCACCTTTGGTAGCATATTTGATTTGTTGTTCAGTATAGTAAACTAAACCATAACCGGTAGCTTCTGGTCTAATTAAAGAACCACCCCAAGTTAAACCTTTACCAGTTAAAACACCTTCCCAAGAGTTTCTATAAGCTTTGTAGGCACCAAATAAGTAACCAATTTCTCTACCAGTAGTACCGATATCACCAGCTGGAACATCAACATCTTTCCCGATATGTTTTGATAATTCTCTCATGAAGGAGTAACAAAATCTTCTAATTTCGCTATCTGATTTACCCTTTGGATTGAAATCAGAACCACCTTTACCACCACCAATGTTTAAACCAGTTAAAGCATTTTTGAAAATTTGTTCAAAACCTAAAAATTTCAAGATTGACAAATTAACTGATGGATGTAAACGTAAACCACCTTTGTATGGACCTAAAGCTGAATTGAATTGAACTCTGTAACCTCTGTTGACTTGAATTTCACCTTTATCGTTTTCCCAAGTAACTCTAAATTGAATAATTCTTTCTGGAATTGAAATAACATCAATAACTTTTTGATATTTTGGAGATTTTTGGAACAATGTTGAATCTTTCAAAGTTGAAACTAATTCATTGTAAGCTTGTTCGAATTCTGGTTCTGATGGTTGGACCATTGTGACTTGTTTTGTATGTAGAGTTATATATATTGTGTTATATACAATTATAATTGATTGAAAGAATGGAAACTGGGAAATCAGCACCTTATATATATATATCACTCTTGATGGATGAATAGCGTTGGCAATGGACACACTCTGACGCTGTTTCCCATTTGCGAAATAAAATGCCAAAGACGAGTGTGTTTCAGTTTCCAGTATTTGGCACACTCGGTCTTAGCTCTGGGCTCAGCTCTGGTCTCAGCTCTGGCGTGCCAGACACAGGCGCCCTGGCGGTTTTCATTGGCCAGAGATTAAATGCGGAAACTCACATGGCACATCGCCGGAAAAGGCGCTGCAGTAGGCCATGGTGAAGTTGACGTTGAACATGGTCAATGGTCAATGGTCTAAAGCTTTCAATGGTCAATGGACAATGGAAAATGGTCAATAGAATAAAGTAGAATATCGAAGACTACGGTCACGTCATGATTCAATGCTCATTCTGAATGCTCACTCTGGAATGGATCCCACACCGTATTCGGTGCACACGTTGAACGTTAGCTCCACTAGACTGATTCACCACTGTCCATTCTCCACGATGTATATCTACTTCAAGGTTCACAAGTTATATTGAACTATGTGGTTAACCTTTAATCAGAATATTAAACTTTAGTTTCTTTCCGCCGTTTCTTTTCGAACCCAAGTTTTTCTATACACCCTGTAGGCATCATCTAATCTTAGGCGAAAATCTAGTTGTAAACTTTTCGCTCGCTCAACTACGTTGGCTTTCGCATGTGCTTAGATGAGATTCTAATGGATCAGCTTTTCCCATGAATGACCCATTATTATTATTATTATTATTCAGGAACCACAATCAATTGATTATTATACAATAGTATGTATATTACGCTCCTTATCAGTAGTGGAAACTTGGAAACTTTGTCCCATTGATTCTTTCACTTGATCAAACTCTTTATGCGGATCATTATTATTATCATTATTATTTGATCTATCAATTCACATCATTCGTTTCGTCAATCGTACTTAATCTTGACTTATATCTTCTCTATTCATTAAATCATTCATGACTCCAATTCCTCCAATTCCTCCATTTTCCAGCTCTTCAACTTGCCTAATCGGCCTGCGGCCTCGTTAGAAAATAAATCTAAAAAAAAAAAAAAAAAATTCATCGGAGTTTTTAGCTGTACGCCGGCTTCGAAATATGTGTATTTCATTCAAAACTGGGTGTTATTATTGACCCTCCACGGTCCACCAAAATTTGATTCATCTTATTGGATATCTGACACCTATCTTCTTATCAATCACTACATTATCTAAATATTTCAAAATCACCACTAAACTTAATGAGGATAACTTCCTTGAGAAACCCCATTAATTAATGTTACAAACTATGTCTGTCTAATTGATTTTGTTCATGATGACTCGGATTTGTTTAAATTTCCTTTCATTTAACTTTAATTTCGTGATAAAACCGATTTCTTGCAGTCGGATTTATCCCACCGCCGCGGAAAATTTGAAAATTTAGAGTGGGATTACCGTATCGGGATCGGCGCAACGTCAAATCGGAAACACAGCGGTAGGGGACGTACATTTTGCCGCTTTTGTAGAATTTGCGCAACTTTTTACGCCATTTGGCAAAATTAATAATAATAATAATAATAATAATAATATTGTGTATATAATGAAATTTTTTTAATACAAAAAACAATGAGATTTGATACAAATGATCTTCTCAATGTACATAGAACTAAAGTAAATAATTTAATATTTAATTGCATATCTTAGCATAATTTTTATCATTTCATTTAATGAGTTTCTTCATCTAAATTATCCAATTCAAAATCTGGAGAATATTCATGAGATTCTGTTTCATGATTATTATCAGGAACTGAAGCATATTTAGAAAGATCAATTCTTTCATTTAATGTTAATTTTAAATATAATTCCAATAACAATAAAAACCATAAATAAATCAAAAATGCACCTGATGTAATAACCATAATATATGAACTATGATCTGCATCTAATCTTAAAACTAATTCTAATTGTTCTTCATTTGCAGCCATAAATAATAAACCTGATTCAATTAAACAAAATGATGGTAAATATTGAAATGACATGATTTTACCAGGAATTGATCTAGAATCATTTAATAAAAATGTAATTTCAATAATTCTAATAAATCCACCCATCATTAATGAAATACCAAACATATAATGAACTTTTGTACTAATTGCTAATGATTGACTATGTTCAGACATTGCCCATCCAGTATAAATTAATAATAATGAAGGTATCCATGTTCTTCTACCTCCTCTTCCAAGATATAATCCTAATAAACCTCCACTCCACCAAATAATACCCATCGCAGTATGTTGATAATCACCATGACCCCAAGCTTCTTTACCCCATCTATGTTCAGTAAAAGTATTAATAATTCCCCAAATTGTCATAACTAAACTATCATAAAAATCTTGTGAATTTTTATGTCTTGTTTCTCTAAACCATGGAATTACTAAAATTAATGCATAAATTAATCCATATCCAATAAATGCAGTACCCATAACACCATGAGCAATACATTGACCAACATGATCATCTCTACAAAATCCAAACATAGAAACAGGTGCTAAACATGTTTTAATCCAACCTGTTATTGTTAATAAAACACTTAATGTTCTATGAATAATTCTAATTGTACGTTCACCTAATTTAGCAATCCAATGAAATTCCTTCTTTACACTTCCTTGATCTTTCCTCATAAACCAATCAGCTCCTGAATTTATAGATCCAATGAAAACAGTAACACCACTTAATAACATTAAAAACCAAGCAGTACCACGACTTGTTCTATCTTCATGATCATTACCATCTGGAAATCTAAGAAATAATGCTTCAATAATTGAATAACTTAATGATAAAATTTGTAAAAAAAAACCACTATGAACTTTTTCTGCAAATATTAATGTTGTTGAAATTGATGGTAAAATTAATAAAAATCCAAGTGTTGTTAACCAATGGAAAGTTTTAGATCCTGCATTTGTTATATTTGGTCTTGGAAATTCATCAGTATCATCCCCCATATCCATTGCTGTTGTTGTGATTGCAATGAGGGATAACAAGAATAAAGAATGAACTCGTATCAATGACATTGGATTATTAATTGTCCTTGACAAAAAATTAAGATTTGTTTATAAAACGATTGAATGAATTGTCTTTTAGATGTGTGTGTGTTTTTTAGGAGTTTTGTAGTAAGTTAATAACCTGATTTTGACACTTTGCTCGGGATTTGTTTTTCGCCTAATTAATTCGCGAAAATTTGGAATTAATTACGTTATAGCCTACATCAATATTGTATTTAACAAAAAAAACACAAAATACAAAATACAAAATACAAAATACAAAATCTATCTAGAACTTTTTCATATAAATGGTACACATAAAATCATTTCTTTGAATCATCTTTGTCTTTATCATTATTATTTTCTTGATCTTTCTTTGTTGACTCATCATCTGTATCTATTTCAAAACTATCATCTCTACGTAAATGTTCATTTGGGAAACTTTGATTTAATCTAGAATTTGCATTAGCTTCAATATCTTCATCATCATCATCATCATCAGAATTAGCATTTAATCTATTATCAAGGTCGAATTCCGAATCTGAATCAGTATCTTCTGGATTTATTATATCAAATTCATATTGTTCTCTTCTTCTTGTAATTCTTGATGCAAATTTTTTATAATATATCAAAATAATGACAAATCCAACAACTAATAAAATGAAGAAATATTCTCCATAATGACTTGGTTCATGTCTATATTGACCATCATTATTTTCAGTTTCTTTATTATTGTTATCAGTATCTTCATTCTCAGTTGATGTAGGTTTTGTTTGTTCAAATGATGAAGTTGCAGAACTTGAAATTATTGATGAACTTGATTCAATGAAACTTGATGAAACTTGAGATGTAACTTGTGATGAAACTTGAGAGGAAACACTAGATGATGAAGCTTCTGTAGTTGATGGAATAGGTATATCTTTATCTTCTTCATCACTTCTTTTTTGACCAAAGAATTTAACTTTGAAATTTTTCAAATTAACATGATTTTCTTGTGCATGATTTTTAACTCTTAATTTCCATTTACCTTGAGGATTTTCATCACCCCAATGAGCAACGGACATGAAATTCCAATCTTTAAAACCTTCATTTGATCTATCTAATCTTCTAACAACACCTAAATTAGATACAACATTACTTGGAGAAATTAAATCAACTGTAACTTGACCTCTAATTGATGTATCCATATTTAATGTTAAAATAACATGTTCCAAATTTTTAAAATTTTTAAATAATTCATCTGAGACTTCAAATTCATGTTCAATTTCTTGATTAAAAGCAACTTCTTTATTTGCTTCCACAATATCAGATGTAACATTTAATTGTTCATTGACATTCTCCCATGTTTTAGCTAATTCAACAACCTTATAAGCATCTAATTTACCATAACCATAACGATGTGAATATTTACCTAATGCAGCATCTTGCCAATCACCATCTTTGTCATTAATAACAATCGAACTATGAACAGTTAAATATTGAACATCTCTCCAAGTTAAGTTTGGATTAGCTTCTAAAACTAATGCATAAACACCTGCAGCAAGTGGGGCAGCAGCAGAAGTACCACCATGAACATCGGAACATCTTTTATGAATATCAGTAGTATGAATATGTTCACCAGAACCTGAACTATATGTAACGACAAGAACAGCTGAACAAGATTCTGAATAAGGTGGATGTAGACCTTTATGATCAATAGCACCAACTGTAATTGAATAAATACTATTTGTATAACCATCATAATTACAATTATCACCATGTAATCCACCATTACCACTTGCAAAAACATAAACTGCACCTTTACCATCTCTACCTTCTTCGATACCTTTAGTTAAGGCACCTTTCACTAAATGATCAGGTGCTTGCATAGCTCTACCATCATCTGGAGGACCCCAAGAACATGAATAAATATCATTAACATCTAATCCATAAACTAAAGAAGCAGCTTCATCTTCTGATGTGATTTCACCTGATAAAATTCTAATACCTGAAACTTTTGAATCATAAGCAACACCAACACCACAAACATCATTTCTAACTGCAGCAATTTCACCAGCACATCTTGTACCATGATAATCATCAGACAGTCTTGGTCTTGGTAAAGGATCATTATTATTAAAATCAAAAGAACCTTTTGCACAAAAATTTTCATTTAAATCAGTACTATCAAAATCTAAACCATCGTCAACTATAGCAGCAACAACACCTTTACCAGTTATATTTTGTGCCCAAACACCAGTAACATTAATATCATTACCTGGGAAGCTTGGATTTATTAAATGCCATTGTTTGTTAAATAAAGGATCATCTATACTAAAATCTTCTCTAGCTTCCGATATTGGTTGTAAACTTGAATCTTGAGTTTTATCACCTTCTTCAGCTTTTGCACCAGGTTGACGATGATCAACAGGTACTGGAGCTCTTCTTATTAACTTCTTTAAAGGTAAACGGTGAATTGACTTTATACCATGGTTTTCTATTATATCTTTGAATTCTAATAATTCTCTTTTTTGTAAATCTTGTTGATGTTCTTTATCATTATTAACATCAAAAATCAAATCATTTGATGATTTTTCAATTGAAAAAACATGATGATCAGGATTAGCTCTAGCTGGATGTTCATATGACCATGTTGGAAATTTTTCTATGATACTTTCTATACTTATTGAATTAGGTATTTCTACTGCAAAATAATCTTTTATATCATGTTCTTTCATTGGTACGAGCTGAGAATGTGAGACCCTTATAAGGGATATTAGCACCGATACCAGGAAATTCAGCTTCATATCCAGAATTTATATATAACCGATTGCAATAATTTATATATGGAAGCCAGTCAAACCTTCTATGGTGAACTCTCTAAGAGGTTATGAACTATTTTGCAATATAATGTTTAATTATTATTGACAGGTGTAGGAATCTAGAACAAAAACAAAGCCTTCATTCAAACCAAAAAAAAAATATATGTATAAATAATTAAGAAAACCACTTGTGTATTATTTGACAAATTCCAATCTTTTTAAAACAAGATTATTGAAATGAGGTTTACTTGACTTAAAACAAAACAATAATGTATGAGTTCTTTTCGGTCCACAGATGTCTCCAACCATTTGACAACCTGGCAGCATTTAAATTTTGGTTTTTGGGGACGGTTTCAAAAAATTCTGATTGAATTGTCAATCGGGAAATCTTACGTAAGTGCTTATGTCAGTCTGGAAATTTTTTTTAGTTTATGAGCGTATTCAAATATAAGGTGGGAATTTTTAGTACGGTTGATTATTATAGTCATGTAGGTGTAATACTACTTGATTCTATAGACAAATTTGTGTCTGATTGACCCTGGGCTCAAAAGATCAAGCTAAGTGATGTATTTAGATACAATTAAGCTTGTATTTTTCGCGAAATAGCTGACACGAAATCTTTGGCAGTTTAACAACAAGATTAATTACAATTTGATTTAATTCACTATACGGAACGGTGTAATGAGAAGCATTCCCATGTTGGTAATTCATTCTATAAAGTAGCATCTTGGTATTAGATATAGCTCTTTAATCCCATACAATTCAAAGATTTTTACTTAACTTCAATTCACTTATCAAAGATTTCATTGAAATAAACACTCATATAAAAAATAGCTAATCAGCTTATAACTTAGTATAAGCAGGAGTCTCTTTACCACAAACTGCCAAAGCACCCATTGGATCCCATAATGGTAAGATGATTGGCTCTTGTTCTAAAATAGCTTTATGTTCACCTTCAATTTCATCAACATCGACAACAATTTGATAACAGTATTGTTCGAAATAATCTTGAGTCATGATATAATAACCATCAATACCACTATCTTTACCCCAAGAGTTTTCCACTCTATAACGAGTTGGTTTACCATTATCATCTAATGAAACACCAGTGATTAACATTGCATGAGTCATTAAAGATTCATGGTATAAAACTCTTGAAGCTTTTGATTGTGAGTTTTTGAATCCAATTAATTGATAATCAAATAAATCAACATCCATTATACCTTTTTTCTTATTCATATATTTTGGAGTATGAGAACCAAAAAAAACTGGTTTATTAGCTTTAATTCTTTTAACAATCAATTGAGATAAAGTTTCATTATCCAAATTTAAGTATTCGACTTCTCTACCTTTAGAAACATTGTTTAAATGAGCAATTTTAATTTTGGAATTGTATGGATTTCTTGGATCATTGATTAAAGAAACTGATTTGTTGTAATCAAATTTAACATAATCTTTCAAGAAATCCAATGGAGTTGAAGTTAATTTTTGATATTTTTTGTCCTTATCATAATATTCAAATGTGAATTTTTCGGTTGGTTGAGGTGGAACACCAAGGAAGATTGTCAAATATTTATAAATTTCTTTAACTTGTGAATTTTTAACGTTGGAAATTTCTGAATCTGATTTACCTGATTTTTTCAAATCTCTCAAGATTTCAGCAAATTCTCTTAATTTAGTGGTAACTAGTTCATTTAATTTTCTTGAAGCAGTTGAAGAATAAACATCTGGATATTGATCTTGTGGGACAACACCATATTTTTCAATCAAATTTTGGAACATGGTGAATTGACCACCATCATTAACAGGAGCACTTAACAATTCTTGAATTAATCTTGATTCGACATCTTCATCAGCGGTTTCCAAAATCTTATCCAAAAAGTAGTTTGATTTTTCTAATTTATCATAAAAGAACAAGTAATTTTGAGATAACTGGAATTCTTTCAAGTTCAAGTTTTTAGCAGCTAAGATTCTCAAGATGTTTGTAGAGGCAAATAACCAACATCTACCACTAGCTTTTTGATTTGTGACTGGAGCACCTTCATTTTCAATAACGTGAGAAAAGACATTTGGTAATTTGGTCTTGGAACTGATTAAAAGATCATCAACATTGTATTGTTGTAAAGTGGAAGAAGCTAACTGGAATTGAGCATCTTGTTCAAACTCCTTTTGCCAGTTTGATAAGTCTTTAACGCTGAGTGTCATGTTGAGGAATTGAATGGATTGACTTGAGAATGTGATTGAGTAATTGAACAGTTAGTTGGTCAATTAGTAGTTATTCTGGGGGGGTAAAAGGGGTGTATTTATACAATTGTGTACGGTAGTCTCCCAGGGTTGTTTTCAAATGAATTTGTTATAATATTTCCATGCCGTTGTCTGTCTGATCGGTGTGTATTCAGACTTTTATGATGCCATTTCTGTTCCCGCGATGGGGCGGCTCTACGCCATCTACGCCACTCTCCGTCCAGACGCTAGGCGGGAGCGACGTTGCAATTAGGCAGAGCCAAAGGTTCGTCTCTGTCTAGCTTCCTATTGACAGCTCTGCCCAACGGATATTTCCAGAAGGGGAACTAGCACCGACGATGGCACCAATAATAATAATATGCGTTACGATAGCCAAAGAAACAGGATTGTGTTGGGCTATTTGTGGTAACATCGAAACAAAGCTTATATTTACATTGAAAAATTGTTCACTACCAAACGGGTCCCTAAACTTTTCCACTCTGTCATTTTTTGTTTCTTCTAATACGTACTAGGAAGCTTTGTAGCACCGTTTTGTGTCATCTATATTGTTCAATGGCATAAAAATAGTGAAGATTTTTCAATTATCACGAATCAAGTATTCCAGCTAACCCAACTTGGATATAGATAATAAACTTTCTCCCCTACTGTTTGCAATGATGATATTCAAATACTCAATGCTCTTTGATTTTAAGTATATAATCTGTTCTAAAATTTAAAATATTTGAAGTTTTGGAATCATGTCGAGTAGAGGAACCAAGAGAATATTTTAAGCCATTGATAATACATGATGAATAGTACATTAGCACTCGCCTTTTTCCATCTAGCTCCCTTGGTTCTTCATAAAGGGTCTCAGGGATGATTGTTTTAAATATTCAAGATAGATCTAGTTTGTCGAGATTAGATAGATCCGGTACAAAGTACGCGATACAATTGAAAAGTTCTCAATAACAACAATAACATTTTCCATTAAAAGCTGGAAAACTAGAGAGAAAGAACTGCTTATCCTTTAGTCTATCAGTAATAGCAGTTGTCTACAACTTTCCAACCTCAAGTAAAACCTTCAATGTTTCCAGCCAATAACCAGTCAGAAGACAAAGATTACTAAATTTCGCGAATTGTTTTTCGCGAATTGTTTTTTTTCTTATCGATCAGGGCAAAAAGAAAAAAATCAGATTTACGTCAGAAAAAATCATTATTACAAATTACATTTATTTCTACAATTATTCAAACTTACAACTATTCCAAAGAGTCAAGTAAGATAGTTCAAGTTAATCAGTGATTATCATGAGTGCTATATTATCAGATGCTGACTTGAACGACTTCATTAGTCCTGGTTTAGCATGTATAAAACCAGCTGGTGAAGTACGAGCAAATAAATCAGAAGGTGATGGTAATAATCAAGAATTTGAAATACAAATAGGTTCAAATGGTGAAGCTATGGAAGTTTCAGTTGACGATGGTACCGTTAAAGATCTACCTAGTGCTTCGATTTCATTACAAGATTGTCTTGCTTGTAGTGGATGTATTACATCTGCTGAAGAAGTATTATTAGCAAAGCAAACACATACTATATTATTGGAAGAATTGGAAAAAAATTCAAATGATAAAATATTTGCAATGAGTATAAGTCATCAAGCTAGAGTTTCATTGGGTACTTTTTTGAAAATACCCATTGTTAAAGTTGATGAATTGTTAATGAATGTTTTCAGTGAAAAATATGGATTTAAATTTATTGTTGGTACAGAATTAGGTAGAATTTTATCAATTGCTAAAACAAATAATGAATTAATACAAAATAAAATATCAGGTAATGGTAAATTAAATTTATCATGTATTTGTCCTGGATTTGTTTTATATGTTGAAAAAACTAAACCAGAAATATTACCATATTTATTAAATATTAAATCACCACAACAAATTACAGGATTAATATTAAAGAGTTTAATATCAAGACAAATGAAAATATCATCGGATAAGATATATCATCTTTCCATAATGCCATGTTTTGATAAGAAATTAGAAGCAGCAAGACCAGAAATTGATTCAAATTCCACAATGGATGTTGATTGTGTAATTACACCAAAAGAATTAATTGAATTATTTAAATCAGAAGACATAAACATTTTAGAATACATCACTAAATCTACAACACCACCCATTACATTATATCAACAAGCTGCACCACAACATTGGCCATTCCCATTAGAATCATGGGATTCAAATTTTGGATCTGCAAGTGGAGGTTATGCACAAAATTATATAACTGCATTACAATCATATTATACAACACAAGGAATAGAAACAATTATTAAAAAAATCAATGGTAAAAATTCAGATGTATTGGAATTTCAATTATTATTAAAATCAAATAATAATGAAAAATTAGGTTCATCAGCTATTGTTAATGGTTTTAGAAATATTCAAAATTTAGTACGTAAATTAAAACCAAATGGTCGTGTTAAAGTTGGTTCTGGAAACACGTTAACATCACGTCGTAAGGCACGTTTACGTGGTGGTGAAGGGAATTCAAGTAATGATGATAATGTTGAAATTATTGCAGATCCTTCAACTTGTGATTATGTTGAAGTTATGGCATGTCCTGGAGGTTGTATAAATGGTGGTGGATTAAATGGACCTTTAGAATCAACATTAAGTTCAAATAAAGAATTTTTAAATTCAATGATTGAAAAATATGAAAGAGAATTTAAACAAATTGAAAATTTACAAAATGATGAATTTCTTAATGAATTTGTTTTAAATTTTAAGAAAGAATTTGGGATTAAAGATGAAAGAATTTATAATTATAAGTTGAATGTTATTGAAAAATCAAATGATATATTGACAACTGGTAATAGTTGGTGATTTTTTTTTTTTTCATGAGTACATATTTATGTATATATTTATTGCATATTGTCATGTAATGACTATTAATATTAAGAATAAATTATTGTAAGTTTATAATATTATAATAATATTTTTTTTTTGGTTACTTCTGTGGTTTTTGACACGGATTGTTATGACAGAAAACTGACACGCTATTCAAATCTTTATAGCGTAAAAACAATTGAATAAACAAAAATAACAAATAAAAAGCGTGTCAAAGACATTTATATTGATTAGTTTTCTATTTTATATGAATTTTCTACAATTTATATTCCAAATAGATACTAATATACATTTGTTCGAAGTAAAAACTAAAACCAGATATTATAAACCATAAATAAAACCCATAACAATTCATGAAAAACTAAAATAAACAACCCCCAAGGAGAAGAGAGAAGCTTATCTCTCTTCTTTCTCTTCCCCTTTTAAATTATATTCTTATATCATAAAGATATTAGACTTAAGCTGAAGTTGATGAAGAGTATTTGGTAACAGCTCTAGTACCTTCAGAGACAGCATGTTTAGCTAATTCACCTGGTAAGATTAATCTAACAGCGGTTTGAATTTCTCTAGCAGAGATGGTTGATTTTTTGTTGTAAGCAGCTAATTTTGAAGCTTCAGTTGCAATTCTTTCAAAGATATCATTAACAAATGAATTCATAATTGACATAGCTTTTTGAGAAATACCAGTATCTGGATGAGTTTGTTTTAAAACTTTGTAGATATAAGAAGCATAAGTTTCTTTTCTAGTTTTTGATCTCTTTTTTGCACCTTCAGTTGATGATGAAGTTTTTTTAGCAGCTGGTTTTTTTTCAGCTGGAGCTTTTGAAGCAGGTTTCTTTTCAGCTTTTGGTGCCATTGTAAAATGTGATTAATATATATATATATATAGATGTGTTTAAAAGAGTTATTGAACTTTGATAAAGACAAGAATTGAAGAAGGGAAGAAAGGTATTTTAGAAATTCTTTGTTGAGAAAACAGGAATTGAAGTTGTTTATATAGTTATTTGAAATGTGGGAAAAGTATCAATTCAGTTTTGCCATTCAAAAAACATCATGTTTGTAATTCCCTAAACCAAAACAAAATCTGTAATTTCAATAAACAAAATCGAGCAACGAGCAGTGCTGGGATTTACGCCTGGTGGAGCCGGTGCTTAACTATGGCGCACACATAGTTAAGCACATAGTTAAGCGTGTTTCCCACCGCTGTGTAAATCGTGGGCTGGGAGTTTCCTAATCGGGACAAGCACAACCTGGCAGTAGTTAAGAAACGCTTTTTCGCTCAACAGTTCTGAATAGCTACAGACTGAAAGAACGACAAAACCATCGTTCCCATTTTTACAACTGCAATGTGGATATCTCAGCACACCAGGTTGTACCAAAACAACACAACAACACAACAACACAACAACACACAACAAACGCTTCTCATTGGACGATATCTCGAGAAGGAGAGGGATTTTCTAAACATCATCTCATAATTGCTGCTTTATAGCCCCCTTCTCAATTCTTATTGGATAATTGAAATGAATTTGCCACTCATTTCTAAAATAAATCCAGTTTCACATTTACAATGCGCAAAACACAAACAAACAAACATTTCCATTTCCATTTCAACTTTAACTTGTCATCACAATTCACAAATTCACACAATCTATATAAACACCCTAGATTCCCACATTATTCATCATCATCATCATCATCAAAAGATTTTATCTTCTCATAAACTATAGATTAAACTTCTATTCTTACAACAAATTAAACATATTATTATTATTACACAATGTCTGGTGGTAAAGGTGGTAAAGCCGGTTCTTCTGAAAAAGCTTCTCAATCAAGATCAGCTAAAGCTGGTTTAACTTTCCCAGTCGGTAGAGTTCATAGATTATTAAGAAGAGGTAACTATGCTCAACGTATTGGTTCAGGTGCTCCAGTTTATTTAACTGCTGTTTTAGAATATTTAGCCGCTGAAATTTTAGAATTAGCTGGTAACGCTGCAAGAGATAACAAAAAAACTCGTATCATTCCAAGACATTTACAATTAGCTATTAGAAATGATGAAGAATTAAACAAATTATTAGGTCATGTTACTATTGCTCAAGGTGGTGTTTTACCAAACATTCATCAAAACTTATTACCAAAAAAATCAACTAAAGGTACTAAAGCTTCTCAAGAATTATAAGTTTAATTTTATAATTAAAATTGTGGTTTTTATTCTTTATGGGTTTTATTTCTAAACTTTTATTGTTTGGTTTTTTAATGAGTGGTTATGGTTTTATTTCAAGTTTTTTTGGTTTTCAATTTTTTCAGTTTTATTAAAAATGGTTCAAAATTGATCCATTATGTATATTAGGTTTACAATTTAAATAATTTATTTGGGTTAATGAATAATTGTAGTGATAATTAGTTTTCCTCATAATAATCAAATATTAAACTCCTAGCTATGTATAATTCCACACAATCACATTCGCGTTCTGACACAATTGCAAATGTAAACAACACGCTAGAAAAATAATTGTTAGATCCAGTGCTTTTTGTTTTGCTTTGATTATGTAATGCAATGATGTGCTTATGTAAGCAGTCAGATAAAAAAATATTTGGAATTTAATTCGAATAATAACGTAGTCAATACCAATAAAGTGTAATTTTTTTTCTGTTAATATACAATTCGCTCTATGCTATTGAATACATTATTATTAGTTTTAAAGACATATCTTGAAATTGAACTTTTCTTCATGAAATTTTTAAATTTTTAAAATTGTATTTTATTGTTTAATGTAGTTAAACTTTAGGTTTTTTAAAATCAAAAAATTAATTATTTGGAATTTTCCAAAAAAGAATAGGCTATAACTAATATATAGGTAATGCTATTGACTATAGATGTTTATATGAATATAATATACAATCTAGCTAAAGAAGTACTCTTACTTTTGATTATATTATGTAATGTATTACATAATACATTTTAACGGCTTCGCGACTATGATGATATTGATCGCCGCAAAAATCCGAGCGAAGAAGTATACTACCAAATACAATTTTTCAATTCTTTCTAATAAACATAATCGGATATTGAATTTTTGAATTAAATTGCCATAAATATATATATATATTTGTATATTGGTATATAACCCCTTTTCAGTCACATCGTCAATATAACCTTCAAGTCTACAAAATATAAAAAAAATATGCCATCTATGTTACAAGCTAAAATTTTGGTTGAAAACTCTAATTTATACATTAATTATCCCCAAATAATAGAAAACTTGATTTAAATTAATAGTTAAATGCAAAATACTAGGTCAATATGTTTAATTCAATGAAATTCTGCATTTCTCAACATTTCAGCAATCTCATCACTATCATATCCAAAACCTTCCATGATTCGAACCGCATCTTGAATTTGTTGAGTAGCATCATCAACATTTGTCTCTTCAAAACCATTATCTTCATTTGAAATATTATTATCATCATCACTATCATCCACTTGCCTACGTGCAACCATTTCAGCTTCAATCTCATCCAGCATTTCATTATGTTGTACAAACACTGTGTATGGATCATCATTTTCTCCAATCAAATGACCGAAATGAGAAAGGAAATGTATTACCTCATTCATACTATACTCTGGGCCTTGTGTTACATGATATGCTTGAACAAGTCTCATCAAAACTTCTGGATCCACTTCTGTATGTTCACGAACATCTTGACTTGAATCTTCTGGGTCATATTGTACTGAAATTTCATAAACATCAGTAGATTCTCCAAATAAACCAGCATCATACTCTCTGTATTCAACACAATTATGATCAAGATAATCAGGACGAAAATTAAATAGAGCTCTTGAAACACGTTCAGTTGTGGAACCTGTATTTTCTAAAAATGGTGTGGGTATAAATTTCTTTGTCTTTATGTTGAAACTCTTGAAATATAAACCAATGCTGCTGCTGTCTTGAATGTGTTTATCAATGAGTGAAGGTTGAGCAGTTTCATTTGTTATAATACGTCCCGCAGAATCAAAAATTGAACCATCTACGTTGACACGATATACAAAATTAGGTTTATATTTTGATACGAAGTATCTATAACCCAAAACAACACCATAAGAACCATTGTAATCGTTACATGCTTTATCATAACATAAATCACCTGGTTGGATTCCATATCCGAGTTCTTTTTCAAGACTATCTGGTATTTTCCACTTGATTCCCATTGTCTTTTCAAAATTGAAAAAATCATTAATGACAATGTTTTCAAACTCATTTAATGTAATTTCTTGAAATATTTTCTGATTTTGAATTAAAGGTAAATCCCAAGGAAAATGTTTTGTTAAAGCTGAAGGGAAACCTTTCGAAATGTGTTGTTTTATTAACTTTTCTTTTTTCTTCCCATGATATTTCTCAGAATCAAACCTTTTGCCTTTATCTTTGACTAGGTGGTAGTAATCATAAAGAGCACAATAGGAAATTTCTGAGTATCTGGTATCGGGTTTTGGATCTAATTCATCAAGCTCTTCATCATCTTCATCATCTTCATAATCTTCATCTTCATCTATATTCAATTTCCTCAAAGCCAATATATAATTTTGAACATAAATAGAAACTTGATTTTGAAGTTCCATTGGTTTTAAAATATTTGATAATTTTTTCTCCTTCACATGTTCAATCAATCTAAATTCATGATATAATTGATACTCTGTTGCATAACGAAAAACTAAATTTTTGATCATAAAATTTGAATAATCTGGAAAATCTGAGTCATCTTCTATTAAATTTGGAAGACTTAGCCATACGTATTTATATTTATTACCTTCTTCAACTTGAAGTATATATAATGGGAAATTATCGTTTTCAAAATATTTGTGTTGCATGATTTGAACATTTATATTGAGATCTGTTGCAATCTTTTCCACAACAGCTATATTAGTAATTGGATGCCCGTTGGATTTTTTGGCATAAAGTCTTATTAGACAATTATCTTCTAGGGAAGTTCTTTGTATCAAAGGTTCTTCAGGATCATGTAATATTTCATACACGGTTTTAAATATTATGGCAACTTTTTCAGCTGGTTTTGAATTTTCAAATACTGGATTGTTTCTAAGTTCTTTATGAATGATATCCACATAAATGTTTCTAAAATATGCAAGTTCATGAAATGATGGATCGAAATGACTTACTTTAAACAAAAATTCTTCATATGTTTTGAAAACTTTTTTATATGATGATTTACCAGCCCTAACGGCAATATCTATGGCTTCATAAGCAGTGGAACGATAAATCGAACGCAAAAGTTCAGTAGCAAAATAACGTAATGAAAACTTGTAGTGGTTTTCAGGTCTGTTTCTAATTCTTTCCAACTCTGGGGTGATTAAATCTTTCTTTTCTACCAATCTCCAACATTCTTTAAAGACTTCTTCACTGGAGCCTAGTTCAACTATTCTATCCAATGTTTTGTTCACATCACGATCAATATTTCTTCTTTCACAATAATAGGTAGCATAATTGGTTATATTTTTGGTACTTTCATTCTTTTGATTGTAGCGTGATAGCCATAGTGTATCGGCCTCTTTCTTCCATTCGGAGGACGCATCAACAGCTTCCTTGATTGACCTGCTTAGATAACGAAGTTTGGCAGCATCTTCAAGATCTAGAATCTGTACAAGTTGTTGAATGATCTCACGAGGGAGTGAGTCTAATGTTAGCGGCATGTCGTCGTTCTCAGTTGTCCAAGCTGGTTTTGAATTGTAAGCTGAACAAGTCATTTTTTTACGTGTTGATAATTTTCACAATCTGAAAAAAACTAATCGAAATCAAACCACTGGTTGGGCCAAGCGGTATACCGGTGTTTATAAAGAGATCATTAGATGTGAAAGAATAGATCTAACAAGGTACAGTAAAAATGCTAGAGAGGACAATTTCTAGACATACAAGTGATATATTGAATCTAAAAAGAAAGACTCTGTTATATAGCCGTCTACTTCTGTTAGACCAACATGATCTTCGAACTCGTTATTCAATGTTCATTATATATACAAGATTATTTCAGGGAAGGACAACTTTCAATCACCTGTTTCCTTGGAATAAATCTGCACTTTTCATCATCAAAGTCCTTGAAATAATAGCCAATCCAGAAGACTCTTGACAATGCTGTAAATATTTCATGATTTAAATGATTAACTTTCGTAAGTGTTGATTCTTGACAGGATCTAAAAGAGTTCATATGTGTCAATAGATCATATACTTCATTATTATGGCCCTTAATAACAGCATAATCACCAGAACGATGATAAACCACATCTCCAATTTTAAATTGAAGTTCCTGGTGACTTTCCTCAATAGCTTCACCGAATGGAGAAAAATGATGGGTATCTTGAAAAACAAAATGGTCCTTAATCAACCATTCTTTTGTTTGTTCCATTGTCCAGAATTCAAAATGCTTATGATGTTTCATCTGCAAGATATCAAAAGGAAACCATCTCATAACACTAATGAAGGGCGTATTTAAAGTTTCATCACCCCTACACAATCTTTCAAAAGCAGCAGTATGATTTGATTCAGTCCCAAGTTCAGAAGTTATACCTTTCAAATACGATAAAAAGAGACCTTGGAGACGTGTAGATGGGAAGGGGACTTTTGAATTTCTAAATTTGTGCGGGAAATGCTCCTGAGCGCAAAATGCAGGAGTTTTTTGACTTAAGCCTTCAAAAACAAGATCTTCTATTGTCAAAGCCTTTAGGAGCTTGTTTAATTCTTCAACAGAGTAGCCTGTACTTCTCCGTAGATGTTCATAACTCACAACACTTGCTTTATTTCTACGACCTAAAACATAAGAACGTCCAGTATGGAAACTTGAATCTTCAACCACCAAAAACATCTTTGTCAAAGTAGATTTCACATCAAAATAAGAAGCAATCTTTTGAACAATTGCGTTCATGACTGTATTAGTACCATTCACTTCACCAGCATAGATCCTCAAAATAGAAACATCCTCTGTATAAACGGTATTTCCATAACATTCTTCAATTAGGGCTGGTTTTTTAATAACTTCCAATAAAATTTTCCTTATCCATAACACTTTATAGCTGGAGGAGACATCATTTCGATTCAATAGATGAGTCTGAACACGATCAATCACTTCTTCTATAACTTTTCTTCTGAATGGTAACAAATCATCAAATGATGGATCAGCATAAGTAAACTGTAAGAATAATTCCTCTGGGGAATCAGCAGAAACAACACCAGATTTTTTCAACTCAGATAATACACGGAAAACTTCAGAGCGTCTTATAGATCTTAGAAGCTCAGTTGCATAGTACTTAACAGGGAAACTATTTGATTTCAACCTTAGTTCATTCAATATCGGAACTGCTTTATAATTCATCTTGATTATGTCCCAACCTTGTTCAAGTATTTGTCTTGCATCATCAGAAGCTGCTAAATTATTAACAGTTTCCTGTATTTGAGCATCTATTATGGCCCTTTGTCTATAATAAGAATAAAAATCCCGAACATCTTTAAGAAGTGCCACTGGCTGATCATCTATTGAAAACCATCTTGTTTGTGAAAGTGGTTTCCATATTCTATTAGAAGAGAATGTTTCATGTAAGGACTTACTGACGCACCGAAGGTTCCGTATGTCGTTTACATCTAAAAGCTCAGCTATCTCATACCAAGTATCTGATGGGATCAACGAGAAACTTCCATTATCCATGACACAACTGTTGGGCAATAGATATCTGGCGCAAGGTTCCCATTGTTTACGGTTAAAGACGATAAATTCTAAATACTGATTTTCATCATTTTCCATCTTTCTGCCAAAACATTCTTTCTCGCGAAATAATTGCGCCAAACTTTGCAACTACGGGCATAAACATATATAAATGAAAGACCATTATTATCATACATTCAATCCCTCAATTCGATTCTTTGATATTCTGTCATGATAACATTCTAATAACCTTTTTCTCGGAATAAATGAATTTGTGTTTTCATCAAATCCAGTGAAATATAACCCGATCCAAGGACTTTTACAAAATGCTTCAAATAACTCTTTGTCAAAAGATTTAAGTTTTTCCAAATCTGATGAATGGGGAGAGAATGGATTCAATGAATGGACGAGTGATAAGACACCATAGCTTACCCCAACGAAAAAATCCATACCTAATACTATAGCATAATTGCCTGCAAGGTTTGCACCATATAACACATCACCAACAGTGAAATATTGTGGAGTGCCATGTTCTTTTTCTATATAAAGGTCGGTAATTGGTAATGCAAAATCTTTAAATGAAAGATAATTTTTGATTAATGTTTCTTTTGTAATACGATCAGAATCACCACGATCAGAATCATTACCCAAAGTGTGGATAGCATTAAAGGGAAAAAGATCAAGATCTCTTATCAATCTATGAGGCTCCTCATGTGTGAAAAAAAAATCTAATGATTCTGGTGTCGCAAATGAAGGATACAGAGGCTCCGCCCATTTGGAATAGTTTTTAAACATTTTAATAAAGCCAGCTGGAACTGGAATTTTTGAGTGATGAAATCTAGTTAAACATTCATCTCCCGCATAAAGATCATCAAACTCCCACTCATAATTGAACAGTGGCTCAAGAAAGTCACTTTTAATGATTGGACTCATTAGCTCTTCAATCTGTTCTTCAGTGTATCCAGGGGGGACAACATCAGCATGATTCAAAACTGCAACAACATTGTCATCCCATATAATGTACGAATAACCTGTTTGAACATTAGGGTCTTCAACAATTAAGAATGAGTCAGTAATAAAACATTTAATACCAAAAAAAGATGCAATCTTCTGAACTATAGAATTATGAACGGATCGCACACCTTTAGATTCACACGCATAGACTCTTAGAATCATATAGTCTTCAGGATATATCTGATCATCCAATTCCACATCTTCTGATACATCTAGCATTTGTAACAAATACTGCCTTATAAGAACAACAGTTCGAGTTGGACTTGAATCATACCCAGGTTCTTCTTTAACCTTAGTGATAATTTCATTTATGATTTTCGATCTAAATTCCAATAAATCATCAAAACATGGATCAATATGATTCAATCTCAAATAAAATTCTTCAGCATCAATCACAGGGGATAATGGCTCCTTATGAAATGAATCCAATAATGCATAAACCTCTGAATGTCTTATGGATGTCAATAAGGTACCAGCAAAATATTTTACCAAAAAATCAGTTGAATTCAATCTTAAACGGTTCAATATAGGAATCGCTTTGTACTTCATACTGATAACATCCCAACTTTGTTCCAATATTTCTCTTGAATCATCAGATCGAGCAATTTTCATAACTGTATTCTTAATTTGAGAATCCTCGAAGCATCTTTTGAAAAAATAAGAGCAATAATTCTCAATTAAATTAAAATCTTCAGAAGGATGTAAATCATCCATGGAGAACCACCATTTTTCAGTTATTGGTTTCCATATCCTATCCGTTGAGAATGTTTGATATAACAACCTATCAACTGCTCTAAGACTCCTTATATCACGATTGTCTAGTAGTTCAGCTATTTCATACCACGTGTCACTAGGGAGTGAAGAAAACCCAGTAGTGGTCATGATTCAGTAACGGATTATTATGGATTTTATAGATAATGGTTGATTTTCCTCATCTGCTTTTCTGGGAAAACGACGCTTTTCGTTATCGCGAAAAGTTTCATTTTAACTGACTACAAACCACATCATTGAAGTAAGAGATATCAAGTATTATATTATATAAACGGTTCAAGTTATTGAAAGAGCAGAGGACTCTGCCAATACTTTATTTGGAACAAATCTTCCCAAATCTTTATCATAATGATGAAATAATAATCCAATATCTGGATCGGTAATAAGTGCCTTCAATTGTCTTTCATTAGGTTGATCAACTTTTCTAAAACCATCTTCGTTAAAAATCAATTTTCTACCATTCCCACAATAACTATAATAATATATTGAATCATTTGGTACATTAACTGCATGATAAACCACTGAAAGTTCCAATTCATCTTCTACAATTTCACCTAGTTTGAATTTAAGATCATCTTGATTAATAGGCATCTCTTCACAAAAATAACCAAATATTTCCCCTCTGAATAATCCAGAATTCATATATGCTATAAGTTTATCGAAACCTAGACGTTTGCAAAAGTTTGTATGAGTTGTAAGGGCAAAATCATAAGGCATTTTGGAGTATAATTCTTCATAGAAACGAACTGCAATATCAGGATCTGTAGCACCTATTGAATCATGTCCATATTTGAAATAATAAAAACCAACCAACATGAAGGTATGAGAAAACTCAACTTTGGATATTGGGTAAATATGATAAAATAAATCATCATTATCATTTTCATCAACTAATCGAAGTGTATCATATTCACCTGGTTTCAAAGCAATATTTAACAATTTAGAAGCTTGAAGAGGAATGAAAAACATTTCTCTTTCAGCACTATCTGGACCAAATTGATTAAAATCTTGCATAACTTCATCATATGTCTTTATTTCAATACGTTTTCTAGATAAATGAACATAAAAATTACCTTCTGGATTCTCAGAGACTTGAATGATGAGAAATCCTCTTGTAATTTGAGCTTTGATACCCAACATTGTAACGATTTTATGTAAAATTGCCATATTAATCAAGTGTGTACCTTTTGCTTCACCAGCGTAAACCCTCAAAATAGATGTATCTTCTTGACAACAATACTCTGAATATTTGGTGAAATTAACTACATCAAAGAAAGTTTCTCTTGCCAGTAAGACGGTTATAACTGGATTTTGAGGATTTAGTTTCAATAAAGGGTTTTGTTTAACTTTCTCCACAACTTGATTCAATACTTTATTTCTATAGGGTAATAATTTATCAAAGGCTGGATCCAAATGACTTAACTTAAACAATATCTCTTCTGGTAATTCTTTCAAGCTATCATCTCTTTTGCAATTGATGTTGCAAGCATATTTTTCAATGATTCTGAAAGCGACTAGATGTCTTCTTGCCATTATGAATTGTGAAGCATAAAACCTTAACGGTAAATCATCTAGTTTCCTCTCCATAATCTTTAAAGCTTTTGGTATAAATGAATCACTCTCCTCCATGGTGACCAAATCAGACATTTTCTCGAAAACAACTTCACTCTTGTCAGTAATGGAAGCAATATCTTTCAATTTGAGTTCCATTTCTTCATCCAAGTTCATACGCCTTATACAGTATTTGAAAACATCATCATCATCATATTCTTTAAAAGTATCATTCATAGTACATTGACAACCATCTATATTATCTATACTGGCAAACCATTTTTGTTTGGCTATATGGAAAAGATAATCTTGAGACTTGAAAGTTTTATGAAGTGTCTTGTTTACTTGTATTAAAGTTGACAAGTCTTTGGATTCTAAATGATGGGATATCTTGTACCAAAGTTCCGTAGGGAAAACCCAATCAGTTGTGTTGTCCATGTGTATATTTCCACTCGTGATAAACCACCAAATTGAAGAAGTAAGAGGAATGGAAGAAGTTCATTATGGTTCAATTTCAAGTGCTAATTGCTGATAATGACAAAGGTTCTGATAAAACGAATTATAAAGGTTATGGAGTCCATCCAAACTGTCATGAATAAACGTGTCAATAAAACCAAAAGTATTTTCGCGATTTTCACGAAATATGGATTATTATGTTAGTGATTGAAGATTAGATTAGATTAGAAGTAATGATTATGGACTATATTGCAGACAAGGTCTTGAGCTGTATATCGTGTAGGATGGGAGTATATCAATGTGTTACTGAAGATTTTGAAAAACCCAATTTAATGATTAGATGGGATGGGTTTCAACTTTAGTTGGTCAATTGTGAGCTAGTCTCTTCTCTCAATCTATTCCATCATTACTATCCAATAGGACAATTAACCGCTTGACATTTTTTTTCATAAATGGTTTTAAAGTAATCACTTTGTCGAATTATAAATATGTTGATAGGATTTCCATTTCATTTAGATAAATCGATTAAAAAGGATCACTTATAAAAGGGACAACGGACATAAATGGAAACGTTAAATTTTCATATATATATTCAATTTCTTGAAGTAAAACAAAAGATTTTGGAAATTAAACTATTTGTAAAAAGCTATTATGTAAGGTTTAAACCCTTGTTATTAGACCCCTGGTGAATGATAAGCAAATGTTGGTATATATATATATGATGATTTTTTAGTTATTTCTAAGCGTTCATGTTTGTTTTCGTTATGTTGTAATCCGGGGTTCAAAATTTCAGGGTTCAATCAATAACATGAAAAAGAAACACACACTCACAATGAAATGTGATAAAATTTAGTGAAGAGAGACATCATTTAAGTTATTGAATTACTTTGTGATTGATTGTATCAATTTTGATTTTGGATATGGGGAAGTAAAGTATTGTATTTCATGCAGATATGTGTGGAAAGAAATGAAAAAATCGATTGATTAGACATGGAAGACCAATAATTAGTATGGTGTAATCCTTCGTGATCATGTCTGTTCATAGAAATCGTTGTAAAAGAATTCGTGATAAGATCCCATATACAAAGGTCTAATCCAATCATCATTAAAAATGGTGTATATTAATATCTGTGAGAATACGGAAAACAAAGGAATGATAATAATATCATTCAAAATATACATAGTTTTTCTTCCTCCTTTTTTTTTGAAATGAAGTGTGAATTGAAAATTTAGAACTGAACTTTTGGAAATGTCCCAATGTATCATAGAACTGAACTTTTGGAATATATCAATATCTCATAGAAATAAACTTTTGGAAACATCCTAATATCTCATAAAAATACAAATAAATTAATTAAAACATTATAAATATAATAAATTGATAAAAGTAACCCATCAAAAGAAACATAAAAAAACCTTATCTCATTTAGTTTCTAAAGGACTTATACTTTCATCACTTTCATTAATTCCTTCTTTCAATCTTTTAATTTCTTCTTTTAAATTAATTATATATTGACTTGCTAATTCCACAGTTGTTGCCTTACTTGGAATTGAAACAGTTGCTTGTAATTCTTCAGGAATTAATAAACCAAGATCCATTATTGCTTGATTCATACGATTACGACGTCCTTGTTCTGCTAATTTATGTGATGTTTTTTTAATATCTGGATCTTCTGAACTTCGTCTTGATAATGATGATGATGATGATTGTTGTTGATGTTGTTGTTGTTGTTGATGATGAGATGATGATGTAATTTTTAATTGTTGTGATAAATCACCATTTGATGGTAAAATAACTGGTGAATTTGATGAATCTAATTTAAAATTCATTAATGTTGCAGGAGTTGCAGGTATATTACCATTTGAACCATTTGAACCATTTGAAGTTATTGAAGTTATTGAACCATTACCGCCATGTAAACTATCTCTTTTTGTTGACCGACGACGTGTAATTGATGGTTTTGAAGGAGGTGCCATTGTTGCTGTTGCTGAAGATGATGTTGCTGAAGATGGTGTTGCTATTGTAGATTCCACACTTGGGTCAGGTAATGGAGTCATTTCAGTATAATCAGGTAAATTTATTTGATTATTCCCAGTTGGAGTGGAAGTATTTGAATTTGGATTTGAAGAATTGTGATAATTTTGATTTTGGTGTTGATGTTGATGTTGATGATGATGGATGTTAGTTGTATAAGAAGAAGATCTTTTAGCCTTTATTATTGGAGATTGTTTGGCTATACGACCTGGGATTGTTGGACCAACTATTGGAGTATTTCCTGGAGTTTTTCTTTTATATTTTTTCTTACCCGCTGTTGTATTTGATGAATTATTGTTATTACTGTTATTGTTGTTATTATTATTATTATCATCTTGAGGTGAAGAAGTTGAAGTTGATTTTTTAAATTTAATAGGAGATTTTGCTTCAAGCGCTGGTGAAGTTAATGGAGAGAAAAAATTTGAATTTGTAGATATTCCATTTGAATTTGATTTATTGTTATTAATCATTGATTCTAAAGGTGTAACAGCTGGTGAAACCAAAGGAGTGAAAACATCTTCCGGTCTAATTGAAGTTGTTTGACCATGATCATGACCTTGCCCATGCCCATGCCCATGATGATGAAAATTATTTTCGTGTAAATTAATATTAGGAGAATTGAAATTTTGTATAAATGAAGAAGAAGAAGTTGAACCGTTATTTGAATAATGTATCACATCAAAAGATTGAGGAGTTGGAGGGATAGAAATAGAACCATCTTGATAATCCGTACTATTATTCTGACGATTTTGTTGTTGATTTTGATCAATAGAATCTAAAATCATTTGACTTGATGTTGTAGTATCATCATGAGATGTATTGCTATTATTATTATTATTATTACTATTTGTATTTGCATTTGTATTTGTTGTATTTATTGGAACATTTTGTAAGAAATTCATATCAATATCATTAAAATCAGGTATTGTAGTCCAATCATCATCATTATTTTGACAAATTTTAGTTTCATCATTCGGTATTATAACTCCTGAAGTTGGAGATGATGATGATGATGATGTTGTTGTTGTATTTTGTTTTATATGAGAAGTTTGATTCAAATAATCTAATGTTGAAATGTGGCCTTGAGATGAATGATTAGATATATAATGAGGATCATCTGGATTCATTTGTTGATTATTTCCAATAGAGTCTGAATGGGTTGAAGGAGAATCAAAATTCAAGAACGAATGAGTATTTGATGGAGTGTAAGACTCTGTGTCGTTTGATTGATGATTGTTACTTATTGATTGGTTGGGGGAGTGTTGTTGATGGTTGTGGTTGTGGTTGTGGTTGTGGTTGTGATGGTCTTGTGTTGTGGTGGTACGACTGTCTGAGGAAGGTTGATCAAATATCCAGTTGTTGTCCATGTGTGCTGTGGTAGTGGTAGTGGTAGTAGTAGTAGTAGTTGTAATTATAATAGTATAGCTGTGTATTCAACACTTGACATTGATACTAAGCTAATTAATGTTAATCTAATTGATGTTAAACTAATTGAATCCCGTTACGAAGCACTTATGAAAGTGGCGCTATCAGTTTTATTTAAACACGTGCTTTAAATTGACAAACAGAGTCACAGGACAAATAATAATTGAGTATTTGAGTATATGAGTATATGAATATTTGAGTATATGGATGTATGAATATATGAATGTATGAATATCTGTGTTGTCACACGAGATTATCCATTGAGTGTTGACCAATTGCACGGAAGGAACAAAGGGTTCACGGAAATGTACGGCGCTACTATCTACAACTTCATTTCATACAATCAAAATCATCATCATCTATTATGCAATTTTCATAGCTTTTGTATTATCCCCCATTATGTTTACTATCCTATCTTCATCAACAACTAAGCAACAACTTTCTTTCAACAACTTTCTTCCCATCACCTTCTTCCCTTTTTACCTCTACCTTTAGCACCAGTACCATTGATTCTATCAATAGTAGCTTGACTAATAACTAACCCATTCTTTGTACTTTTACCAACACTATGCACTTTCAATCCACGTTGTCTATGTTTGGAATTCTTAGTCTTCATACTTGAACCAATTCTATCATTAATACTAATTGATCCTCCAATATTTCTAAATTCACCCTTTTTAACTTTACTTAAAACAATACCACCATCTTTTGCATCTTGTTCAAATTTAGAAATTTTCTTTAATTGATTTTGAATCATACCTTTACGCATACTCATTGGCATCTTATCTAATTTTGTCTTTGAAACACCATTTGTAGAACTTAAATTTTTCAATCTATTCTTTAATGTATGTTTACGTGCATTACCAATAGGATTTTCATGATCTATAGTTTGTAATGTAAGATCCGCACCTGAATGTTGTGATTGGAAATTTGATAAAATATGTGATTCTTCTAAAAATCGTTGTAATTCTAAATCATTTTGTAAATTTTCTGAATCTTCTTTAGTTTTAGGTTTCCCCATTTGTTCTTGTTCTTGTTGCTCTCGTTTTTGTTGTTCCTTGAGAAGTGATGGTGCTTTACCACTTTTCAACAATTTCCTTTGTTCTTTATTTGGTGGTTCATATGATCTTGTTGTATCTTTAAATTTAATCACTGTTGGTTGTGGCTCTGTTGATTTAGGCTTATCATCAAATCCAATAAATTCTTCTTCTTCATAATCTTCACTATCACCATCATCACTATCATTACCACCCATCACTAGATCATTTCCATCATCTGAATCAAAATCATCTTCTTCATCATCTTCATCATCATCACTACTTAACGATTCTGTATCTGACACTTTAGTCTTGTCTTCATAACCTAGCTCTTCAATAGAACCAAACTGTGCTTCAAAGTTCTTTCGCTGGATCTCCAGCTGTCTCAAGTACTCCTCCTGATCGCTCATAACTATTCTCTATACCTCACTTAACCTAATACCTTCCAATATCCAATTCAATAAACTCTTTTATTTGTTTATTCGCCTTCTCATAAATTTTTTTTTTTTTTTGGCCCTTTGATCCCACAAATTCGCACGCGCACATCTTCAACACTTAAAAATTCATGAATGCACACACACCAAATTATTCAATATTCAACATTCATAATCGATAATCCACTAGATAATTATAATTAATCAGACCCATAATTCTACATCATGACCAAGTTCAGAGGATGTATAGATATCCATTCGGGACAAGTAAAACAAATCGTCGGAGGAACACTCCAAAGAGATGATACATCAGAAGATCAAAATTTATCAACAAATTTTATCTCAACTCATCCATCTTCATATTATGCTTCATTATATCGTGAAAATCAAATCATCGGTACTCATATCATCAAATTGGGGTCCAATAAGGCGAATGATGATGCTGCATTAGAAGCATTGAAAACTTGGAAAAATTCATTACAAATTGGTGGTGGTATAAATTATGAAAATGCAAAATTTTGGATTGAAAATGGTGCTAGTCATGTTATTATTACATCTTGGTTATTCCCAGATGGTATTTTCGCTAAAGAAAGATTAATAAAGTTGAGTGAATTGATAGGGAAGGATAAAATTGTTATTGATTTAAGTTGTAGGAAGAAATTGATTTCTGGAAATAATAATAATATTAATAATAATAATGATGATGATGAAATTAAATGGGTTGTAGCTATAAATAAATGGCAAACATTAACAAATTTTGAATTAAATCGTGAAAATTTTCAAGAATTAAGTGAATATTGTGATGAATTTTTAGTTCATGCTGCTGATGTTGAAGGTTTATGTAAAGGAATTGATGAAGAATTAGTTTCTAAACTTAGTGAATGGTGTGATATACCAATTACATATGCTGGTGGTGCTAAAAATATTAATGATTTGAAAACTGTTGAAAAATTAAGTAAAGGGAAAGTTGATTTAACTTTTGGTAGTGCTTTAGATATATTTGGTGGGGATTTAGTTAAATTTCAAGATTGTGTTGAATGGAATAAAAAGAAATAAAACTAATGAATTAAATAAAACTAATGGGTTAAATAAACTAAAATAAATCACATTAATATACATTATTATCTATACATTTTTTGTTTTTCTTTACCTTCATTGATATCCATTATTATATTGACCATAACTAGAAGCATCACCATAACCACCATAACCTCCAGCACCACCACCACCATTATATTGAGATCCAATTCCTCCTGCACCTTGAGAATAACTTGAATAAGCACCACCATTATATTGAGATTGACCACCATAACTTGTTTTATTACCATCATTTTGATCTAATGATATAACAATACTTGCAATTTTTTTCTGTAATTCATCAATACCTCTAAGTACAACTTGATCAGGAGTTAAAGATCCAATAGTTTCAACATTCATATAAAATTTATTTGGTTCAGCTTTATAATCAAAAGGTTCTTCAGGATTTGGAGGATCTTCATATTCACAATTTAAAGATCTTGGCCATTCTTCATCTATATCTTCTTCATACCAATAATCTGTATGTTTTAATTTATTCCATGGATCATATTCAAATCCTATTGCAGAACATGGTGACCATTTTGCATGTTCTTTTGAAATCCCTTTTTTAGCAATACATCTTATAATTAATTCTTGACCATCTCTTAATTTACAAATTAATATACCATTTTGTTCTAAATCTTGTATAATTGGTTGTCCAATATTTAAATGTTGATTTGATGAAACAACTGATAAATCTTTTGAATAAACATTAAGTGTTGATTCATTTTCTGCTCTAACACGTAATTCTAATTCAACTGAACATCTATTACAATAATCATCACATGTACAATCTCTTGAATATAATAATTGATCAACATCTAAACTTTGTAATGGAATCAACCCTAATCTATGTGCTAAAAATTCATCTGCTAAAACACTTGTATTTGTTTCAATTTCTACTGAATCTATAGCTAATGTTGGAATTTCTGAAATCATAACTCTTCTTAATGAATTTGCTAATGCTAAATCCACATTTGATAAAACAAAATCCACTTCATCACTAGCTGTTTTCCTAATATTTATACTTGGCCCGTTCATCTTTATAATAAATATTATATCTCCAAATATACAAACACAACTATCCAACCAATTACCAAAAGTCTCAGAACCTACAATTGTTTATAATTTTATCAATTCTTTACTTTGTTTAATCTGTTGTTTTCAATAATTTTGTTCGTTGGAAAGTTTTGGAAAAAATTACCCGCAATTTGAAATTTGTATAACGAATATTAACAGGAATTAAATAATTATTTGATTATATTAATAATAAGTCAGATTTATTCTATTCATTATTAAACTGGTCTCAATCCCATTATTTATATACAAATGTCCACACAGATACCAATTCCAGATCTCCGATTTGAATCATCCTTCCATCGTTCCCTTCAATCCAAAGCTCGTCAATCCATTAAAACTAATTCCTTGAAAACTAATAATGAAGAATCAGATCAAGATCAATTAGATCCAATTTCTATAACTCCAGGGATAATTTTACAAGTTATATTGAAAGATGTTATAATAATGCCATTGATCCAAGGAATGATATGGACTTCTATTTTAATCTTGACAAAACCATGGTTATTATACGTTGCTCAAAATGGGAGAAATTATGGTGTTAAATTATTTAAAAGAATGGGATTCAATTTGAAAAAATCCACTACAAGTTTATGATCTTTATGAATATAATAATAATAATAATATTAATAATAATAATACATAATGTTTATTTATCTCTGTATTCACTCAATCAACTCTTTCCTTTCCAAATATAATCGTATTATATCATCTATGCCCATGCAGGTTTACTTTCATTAAACCCACCACGACCTCTTCCTCTACCGCCTCTACCTCCTCTTCCTCTACCACCACGACCTCTACCTCTATTATTAAATCCACCATTATAATTGTTATGGTTATGGTTATAGTTATTATTATTAAATCCACCACCACGTCTTTCAGGTCTTGGTGGATCACTTGCAGAATTTGAAATTGTATCAAAGAATGATTTTTTTTTATCATATGCAGGTTTTTGTTCTTCTGATTGTTGTTGTAATTGTTGTTTTTCTAATTCTATTGGATCAATTGGGAAACCTTCAGATGTTGTTGTAATTGTTGTATCTTGTGGTTGTGCTTGTTGTGGTTGTGCTTGTGGTTGTTGATTTCTAATTTGTTCGAATTTTGCATTATTTTCTTCGAAATTGAAGTCTGTATTTGGTAATTCATTTTGTTTATAAAATTGTTGTTGTTGTTGATGTTGATGTTGTTGATATGATTGTTGTCTTGGAGGTTGTTGAGGTTGTGGAGTTGGAACTTGAGATGAAGGTTTAGTTTCTGAAACACTTGGTGTAGTACTTGGTGTAGCACTTGGTTGAGGAACAGGTTGTGATATTGATGAAGTTTGAGTTGGTTGTTGTTGTTGTTGTTGTTGTTGTTGTGGAGTTGGAGTTGGAATAGGATCTTCCAATACGGATAAATCATGAACATCAGAACCTCTAAACACAACAACTGGATAAACATCATTTGAAGGTGGGATTTCTTTCAATGGATCACCTAATCTACCTTCTGAACCAAATGGTTTGACATTTTGCAAAGTAACAGTTGCTTCTTCACCATTAACATCTTCCAAAATACCAACATAACTAAACAATTGGTTAGTGCTTTAGAATTAAATTGATAAAGCGTGGATCGTGTGACATACCGAATACCTTTACTGGAGATCAAGGAAATAGTCTTCCCAATATACTGTGACATGTTTTCTTATCGTGTTTCTGTTGTCGTTGAAATTGAATTTAATTGAATTTAATTGAATTCGAATTGATTCTTTTTCAAAAATCGACAACGAATTTTAAATTTCTGTCATTTTGTAAAGTGTGTTTTTTTCATTAAATTTAATTGAATTTAGTAAATTTACACTATTGGAATAAATAAAGTAATCATTGAGTTTCCACTATCATTATAGACTACTCTGAGATGACTTCATTAACACCTTTCCAAGCAACTGATCTTTTCCAATTGAATCCAATAAATTTAGATACTTTAACAGAAAATTTTAATATTGGATTTTATTTTGAATATTTAACAACATGGCCATCATTATTTTTCAAAAGTGAAGAATTTCATAATAAAATAAGTGGTTATATGATGGGTAAAACTGAAGGTTCAGATGAATTATGGCATACACATATTACAGCAGTTACAATAAATCATTATTATAGAAGAATTGGATTAGCTTCATATTTATGTAATAATTTAGAATATATTACAGATTCAATTCCACATGAAACAAGATTTATTGATTTATTTGTTAAAGTTACAAATAAATTAGCAATTAATCTTTATGAAAAATTAGGTTATAGTGTTTATAGAAGAGTTATTGGATATTATGGTGGTGAATATGAATATCCTATTGATACATCTACAATAAATGATTTAAAAGATGCATATGATATGAGGAAAAGTATGAAAAGAGATGAAGGGAAAAGTGTTAGAAAAGATGGTAGAGAACATAGAGTCTTACCACATGAAGTGAGATTTTAATGTAAATTATATATTTAATGGTTATTTAGTTTTGTTTTATTTGTAATTTTAAATTCTTTTGTATCGGGAACTCGGTTATTCTTTAAATGGAATAAATCGCGAATTAAATCAATAAATAAATTGGAGTAAAACAATAAAGAAAATATTCATTATTAAATATTTGGAAAAATGTATAAATTGAATTGTATTGTTTGAATTGGAATATCAATTGCATGGTTTTTGCTTTTATAATAAAGATTATCTTAAATTATTCAAACCATGTCAAATATTGAATCAGCAATATATGGTACAACAGCTTCAATAATTGCAAATACAATAGTTTATCCATTAGATCTTGTTAAAACTGTTATTCAAACTCAATTAGAACTTAAGAATCATGAATTTGAATCAAGATCACATGGAGGATCATCCAAGGGATCATCCAAGGGATCATCCAAGGGATCAGGATCAACAGATAAGGAAAAAACCAAACTTCTTGAAACTAAATATAAAAATTCTCTTGATGCATTATTAAAAATTTATACAAAACAAGGAATTAAAGGACTTTATACAGGATTATCATCATCACTTATTGCCACTGCAATTCAATCATTTACTTATTTTTATTGGTATTCATTCATACGTAAACTTTATTATCGTTTAAAATTATTAAAAAATTTTAAATTAGAAAATTCAACAATTGAAGAATTAATTATTGGTATAATTTCTGCATCATTAGGACAAATTTTCACAACACCAATTAATGTAATTTCCACTAAACAACAAACAAATATAAATGAAGATGGTAAATTTTGTAAAATTGCTGGGAAAATTTTAGCAAAAGATGGTATTAAAGGGTTTTGGAGAGGTTTAAAAGTTAGTTTAATTTTAACTATAAATCCATCAATTACTTATGCTAGTTTTGAAAGATTGAAAACTTTATTAATTTCCGGAAGGGAAACTTTATTACCTTATGAATCTTTTGGATTAGGTGTTTTATCTAAAATGATTGCTACTATAATTACACAACCTTTGATTATTTCTAAGGCAATGTTACAAAAAAATGTTAATAATGATGATGATGGTGATGGTGATGGTGATGAAGAAAATAATGATCATAATAAATTAAATAGTTTCCAAAAAATTTTAAAATATTTGGTTAAAAATGAAGGTTTTTTTTCACTTTGGAAAGGTTTATTACCACAATTAATTAAAGGAATTTTAGTTCAAGGTTTTATATTTATGTTTAAAGATCAATTAACTTTATTATTTAAACGTTTGATTATGATTATAAAGATTAAGAAAAAAGGGGAAGTATTAATTTGAAGAATTAAAATCTATTTAATCAATTATTTATTATCAATTAATTTATTTATTTACTTTTAAAATTATTATAATTTACTCCCAATATATTAATTTTTTATCAATACTTGAAGTAATTATTATTTCATTCCCATTAATATTCAATGATTTTAAACATTTTATTCTTTGATTATGTTTTTGATTTAATTCAATAATTTCACCATTTTGTAAATTTAATCCACGAATTTTACCATCATCACCACTTATCCAAATTCCAGTTGAATTCCCACTTCTCCAAGATATAATACCTTGAGAATATTTATCTTGTGGTGATAAAGTATTATAATTTCCAAGAATTAATCCACGATAAATTGAAGTTGAAATTAATTTTTGTTCTAATGAATTTTCATCATCATCATTGAAATTATTAATATTTTGAAATAACTCATCAAAATTTGGTAATTTTATAACTATTAATCTCATATATGGAATATGATTTGTTCCAATTGCAAGATAAGTATTTGAATTTATAATATTTGTATAATCATCATCATCATTACTGTTATTACTATTTGATAATGATAATGACATTGGAGTAAAACCATGATTTGAAAATTCTGCATCATTTAAAGAAATTCTACAAAGTTCAATTAATTTACTTGAAATTGATTGATATGTAAAGATTGATAATTGAGTTGAATCTAATCTTGTCAAGAATATAATTAATTGATTATTATTATTATTATTATTACCACTATTATTATTTCCTGTTTGTCCAATAGTTATTGAAGTTGAATTTGATAATAAATTAAAAGTTGATTTTATTTCAATTTCATTATTTTTAGTTATTTCAGAAATTTTTAAAGTTTTATCATATCCTATTGAAATTAAATAAATTTTCCCATTATTATCAATATATAATTTTACATCTGTTATTAATCTTTTATGTAATTGCAATTGTGATTGTAATTTTACATTATTATTATTATTATTATCAATTAATTCAAATAATTTAATTAAACCATCCATTCCACAAATTATAAATTGATTTGTATTTGGGATTGGAATTGTACATTTTATAACACAATTATGAAGTCCTGTTAAAGTTGAAATTATAGATTTAGTGGATAAATCTATTAAATTTAATGATTTATTTGAAGATGAAGTGAATAATATTTTCTTCACATTATTATTGTCATTGTCATTATCATTGTGATCATCATTATTAATGATAAATTTTGAATAAGATGTATGTATAATTAATTGATTACTTAATAGTTCTGATGGAATTGATGGTGATGGGATAGACCAGTTTTCAAACAGGTGAGCATTTGGTATGGAATCATTAGCATTAATTCCTTCAGATGAATCTTGAGATGATTCTAATGATAATTCTTTATATTTTAATCGATCTTGTATAATTGATTCTAATGGTTCATAATGTAGTGGAGTTGTTGAAGATAGATGAGCTTCCCTTTTGAAAGAATGGAGAGTGTCTGTGAATCCCTTCCTCTTGAGATAATCAGCAATCAATGAGTCAGTAATGGACATTGGTATAGCCGCTGTGTAATGAATCAATCAATCAATCAATCAATCAATCAATCAATCAATCAATCAATCAATTAAAATTGATCTTTAATTAATCAACAAATAAATTATTAATTGCTTACATAATGCATCTTTAAATAGCCCTAACTTGATCACATGATGACAATAATTATCACATGACACTTGGTATTCTACTTACCTAATCACTTACTAACACCACCGTCATTGGTGTCTGGATGTATATATCTCTGTCTCCATTTGATTCATTACTGGTACACCCACACACTCTTCTCTTTCCATAACTGTCTCGAGTGGCCCATCCAAACACACAGCGGTCTCCCAACGCAAACTCCAACTCCAACCGCCGCCAAATTTCTGTTAGAGAACACTCGGATTCGGCTTACGTAACACGCAGGCTCAATTTCGAATTTCTCAGTTTCCCATTGCCGCTCACATATTAAAAAATCTTTTCCATCTTTACAACTACAACTACAACAACAACTAATTGTTAACATCAACATCAACATATTATCAAAATGGGTAAAGGTAAACCAAGAGGATTGAACTCCGCTAGAAAATTACGTGTCCACAGAAGAAACAAGTAAGTCTTATCCATCAGGAGTGTCCCAGGGATTATGGATTATAGATTATGGATTATGGATTAAGCGCTGAATCAATACCATCAATAATAATAATTACAAGAGATCCAGAAGAACCACAAGAATCAAACCGCTACAGTGATTTCATATCTATCCATATCCAGGACTTGACACCTCCTTTTCATATCCATCGCATATCTTTCATATACTAACTAATTTTAACTAGCCGTTGGGCAGAACAATCATATAAAGCTCGTTTATTAGGTACAGCTTTCAAATCTTCTCCATTTGGTGGTTCATCTCATGCTAAAGGTATTGTTTTAGAAAAAATTGGTATTGAATCAAAACAACCAAATTCTGCTATTAGAAAATGTGTTCGTGTTCAATTAATTAAAAATGGTAAAAGAGTTACCGCTTTCGTTCCAAATGATGGTTGTTTAAATTTTGTTGATGAAAATGATGAAGTTTTATTAGCTGGTTTTGGTCGTAAAGGTAAAGCTAAAGGTGATATTCCAGGTGTTCGTTTCAAAGTTGTTAAAGTTTCTGGTGTCTCTTTATTAGCTTTATGGAAAGAAAAGAAGGAAAAACCAAGATCATAGATTTTCATCATTCTTTTCAAAAAAGATCGGGTTTTCTTTGTATATTTTTATGCACATGAGTTATAATTAAATTTAGTAGTTAATGAAAGTAGTTGAATATATTCAAGTGTTGATTCAATTGTTAATTTCAACCCTTTTTCTAGATCTTAATTATCTATAATAGTATATAACATAAAGGTAATCACAGCTTCATCTTGGTTCTTGATAATTTTACATGACTCCGTTCCTTCCTACATTATTTCTTCTATCTAAAACAAATATATGTATTCATATTCATTAATTGATTGATTATTACTACACTTTTTTTTTTTGAATTTTGGCTTTTGGTTTTGGCTTTTGGCTTTTTATAATCCCATACCTCTACCTTCAATACTAACTCCACCTTTCTTACCATTTGTCTTTTTACCTCTACCAGCTAATCTTGAATTAATTCTCTTAAATTGATCATCTCTATTTAATGAAGTACCAACACCTGCATTAATAATACTTTGAGGAGTTCTATCAACACGAGATTTTGGTGCAAATTTATAATCAGTAATTGTTGGTGCTGGTGCAGCTGCACGATTTCTTCTTTCAGCTTGTTGTTCATAAATTGATTTTTCATCATTATTAATATGAATTTTTGATGCAGTTGATTTTAATTTTTGTTGATGTTTTATTGCATCATAATCAATTGAATAAAATTTTTTATCACGATAATTATCTGATGCTCCAATAATTGGTCTTGTCCAATCTGAAATTAATTTATCTGCAATTCTTTTAATTTTAGTTTCAACTCTTTTAGATTTTTGATAAAATAATAAAATTTTACCAATACCTGATTCTCTTAAATGATTTGTATTTATTGGTAATTTTAATAATGCCCCAAATAAAGTTTTTTGAATTTCATATGATGGTAATGATCCATCTGGTAATGGTTCTAACCATTGTCTAACTTCTGCTAATAAATTATTATCTAATATAACTTCTGATAAATTTGCTTTTGATATAATATCTCCAACTTTTGGTAATAATTGAATTTTATTAATTGCAATACCATTAGAATTTTCAATTAATTCAGCATCTTTTTTAGCAGCTTGATCCATTTGATTCTTTAAAATTTGAATTAATTCATCTTCATCATTTGTTAAATCATCTTCACCTTTTCTTTTCTTAATTTTAGGTTTTTTCAAAGCACGTTCTAATCTTTCTTCTAATTCTTGACGTCTTTTAATTGTACTATCTGATTGATGTTGAGAATATGAAACATCTTCTTGATCTTGATCTATCATTCGGTTATTACTATTACCAACACCATCATTATTCTTAACATTTGGTGATTGTGATCTTCCTTCAAGTGGTGGAACACTTGAACGTTTACGTGCTTTCAAATTAGCTAAATCTTGATAATCTAAAGCATCAACTTCCGGTTCAGACTTCCCTTGTTCATTATATTCATCATCATCGTCATCATCATCATTATTATTATTATTATTATTATTGTTAACTTCATCATCATCATTATCACCACCATCACCACTACCAGCCGGTTCATCTTGTTGTTTTCCTGCTTCACTTTTGGCATCTGCTTGAGTTTCATCAACTTGATCTAATTCATTCTGTTCCACTGGTTCTTCACTCTTTCCAACCTGTCCGGTTTGATCCACTTGCTCCACTTGTTCCACTTGCTCTTGTGGCACGTCACTATTAGCGTCACTCATCTTAACAATCTGCCTATCCGATTGACAACAATAACAAAACTCAACTTCAACTCGTTGTTGTTATTCAGATTCAAAATCACCATTTTCTTCATTATCAAATTAAAAATTCGCGGAAATTTGAGAAAATAAAAACCGGGTAAAAGAATCCATTTTTCATTGACGGATGTTTTTTTTCAGCAATTTGAAATAATATTAAAGTATAAAGACAATTTCTTAATTTTACACTTAATTTAGTATTAAAATTCACTATATTTCATAATGTTCGGTGGAGGTCAACCATTAAGTGAAGAAGAGAAAAAAGCTCATCAAGCCCAAACTAATCAAACAGTTTTAACCTCAGTTTATATCGCTGCTGCTTTATGGGTTACTCCAATTGTTATCCATTTTGTTCAAAAACAATTAAAATGAATGATATAATATGTTAATGATTATGATGGATTTCCTTTCCTTTTATATATATCTATAGCTGCTTTTATCTTGATGATAAACTTGGTGCTAGCAGTTAGAAGCTGAAAATGAAAATAAAATATAATCAAACTTAAGAATTAGAATAAAAGTGAAAATTTAGTGGGATTAGGAATCCATTGGAAAAGATATTTTGTATATATGTATTAATGACTGTACTTATGATATATATTTGATGAGAAGTTTTCATTGTAAATGGTTTTCTGGAAAAATGTTTCTTATCCATGGTTCTACTCTGAATGTGGGGAATTCAATTAAATCTTTTGTATCAAATTCATTTCTCTTTATTATTGATTGTCTTATTGATTCATGATGTTTAATAAATTTTGATATTTCTTCATTATATTCATATTTAATTGATTCATGTTTCCATATTCTTTGAAATTTATCAAATTTAAAACCTTGATATTCATAAAGATAAAGACTTTTACGTTTATATTCTCTTAATAATAAATTTTGAATATTATTAGGAACATAACTTATTCCACCTTCAAAAACACTTGGTACTAAAGGATTTAATTCTTCAATTTTATAAATATGATAATCTTTACAAAAAATTAATTCCCCTTTATCTATACTTTTGTTAAAATTTTCTTCAATAGCACTACTAAAATATTCAACTTCTGTTAAAATTTGATCGAAATATGGATTGAAAACTTTATATAATTCCAATAATCCATCATCATCAAATTCTCTTTTATTAATGAAACCATTGCTTAACGTGGTAATATCAATATATAATCCACTTTCAACATCAATAAATCTAGCATCAATCTTATTATCACTTTCTTTTGATCTAACTGCATACCATGGATTAATATCAATTAAATATTTCCCCAAATTTAAATCATTATAATCAATAATTAAACTTCCATTATAATTCTTCAACTCTTCAAATGATTGTGCAGTTATTTGAACATCTAAATCATCATCCCATGGCATAATTAACCCATTAAAATAATATCCAAGTAAAGATCCATGTGCAATCCATGTTTTCAAATTTAATTTATTTGAAAATCTAAACCATGATTTTGCAATACGATGTAAAATGGCTAATCTATCTATTGGTTCAATTTTAGAATGATAAAATCTCAAATCATAATGACTCAGCCCCGGAATCTCAAGAAGTGAACCTTCCTTAAAATATCTATATCTTGGTGTGGTGTCATTATGAGGTGGTGATGATTGAAATTGGAAATCTGATTGTGATAATGAATATGATTTATAACTTTGATTTGAAACTGGTTCATTCAAAAAAAAATCATTGATTTTTTTGGATATTGAGGATTTTAAAATATATGGTAATTGGTCACCAAAATTTGTAGGATATTTATGAAGTTGTTCTTTCATTAATATAATTTGATCAACTGAAAATTGTTCCATATAATGTATACCTAAATCTGTCTTATTTTGTTTATCAACAACATCATCCCAAGAAAAGGGAACCTCATTTCCACAACCTTCAGTATTCAAATACTCCAATACTTCAATACCATACCTTCTTGGATCATAACCTTCTTGTAATTGATCAATTATCGTTATTGAACCATTCAATGAATAAATCTCTGGAGTTGTAATAACTTCAGCAGCTTTATGTGAGTTATCTCTGCTTTGCCACCAGTAACTTAATAAAACCAGACATAAACTAATCCCAAACAGTTCCTTCATCTCATTATTCAGTCAAAATGGGTTTAATGTTCCTTGTGTGGTGTTTTTAAAACTGTTATGATTCAATCTTCATTATGGTGATTTATTTGGTGTCAATTGATGAAAAGGAAATAATAAATAAATAAATCAAAAAAAAAAAGATCTGAATTTACTTAATCAATCAATTCCATACAAAAACCATACAAAGTCAACAACATCATCATCACAACATCCAACCCATAATTCCACTTATCTGTCAGCTCATATCATGTCTCATGTCATCAAGCCCACACTCGTGGCATTCATCAATTATGTCAAGCCATTCAAATCACCACAAGAAGCACGTTATGTATATGAACAATTTTCAACATTAGGAAACTTATCATGGTGGCATGATTATACAAGTCCAGCAGGTTATAAACATTATGGAGGTCGTTCCATGGCGGTGTATACTTTGGACAATGGTACGGATGCACAAATGATTGAAGAGGAAAGGTTAAGATTAACTGATGATTTACAAAGTATAGTTGGATTACCAAAATTATCAGATTGGGAACTTTTACAAAATGGTGAGAAGGAAATAATACGACCAATTTTCCAATTTTTAGATACTAAACCTTCTAAAGGTGTTCATTTGAAAATACCATGGCCTGAACATATTGCTGAAAGGAAAGATGTTGAAGTTAAAGCAGCTACGAAATATGAACCATTTTTCGTTGCAAGTACACATGGAACTTTTGGTTATATGAGTAGATTTGTCAAAATGAAAACTTCAGATTCAATGCCTTTAAGTGTTTATGTTGATGTTCCAGAATCTAAAAGGTTCAAAAATGATTATGCCTTGAATCCAAGTAGAAATTTAAATATATAAGGAAAATGAGGTAAATTACATTTATTTATTTTAATGCATGATGAATTTTAAACTATATTGTACATTAATTTATTATTGTTTTAATCTATTTAAGAAATTGGTCAACTTTTTTGGAATCATTTTCAATAATTTCTGAAAGATATTTAATACCATTTTGTTGTTGTTGTAAAACTTGAGCAATTTTTAAAATTTGCATTTGTTTTTGTTCACCATCATTAATATCATCAACATTATTATTATCTAATTTTTGAATACCTAAAGTATTATCTAGTTGGTCACTTAAACTTTTGGCTTTTTCTTTTAATACAGCTAATCTTGCCCATAATTCATTACTTTTACCAAGACCTGAAGGATCTTGAGATTTTTCTAATAATTCTTGAAAAGTTTGTATTAATTTTTCTTCATTTGGTGATAATTGATAACCTTTCGATTTCAATACAGCTAATGTTGAAGCTAATCTTAGTATTCTTTTAGAAATTCTGGAATGTCTTGCCTTAGATGCAACAATTCTTGATGCAGTATCTAAATCATGTTTATCACTTAACATTTTATTTTTTTCAGAAATTTGTTGTAATATAACTCTAGCTTGTGCAACATGATTTATTTGAGTTTGAGATCTTTTTTGTAAATCACCAAATCCAATAGCTCTAACTGGAATTGAATTATTACTTGATTTATTTGCATATGCTTTATCCCATTCTTCATTTTCATTTGATGGTTTAGTATATAATGCTGACTGATTTTCTGGAACTGTATTGTAAAAAAAAGTTTTCAAATTTGTTTGTTGAGAATTTGGATCCCATGAATTTTTAATCTTTAATAATTGTTCTTGAATTGTAGCTGAATAATTTGAGTTGATTCTTGGATCATGTGATGTATTTGATGCAAATGATAATGGTTGTTGCTGTGGTTGTGGTTGTTGTGGCTGTTGTAGGTTATTATTTTGTTGTGTTGAAGATGGTTGTGACCAAGCAAATGATGGTTGACTTGATTGTGTAGTGGCTGTTTGAGGTTGTTGTTGTTGTTGTTGCTGCTGCTGCTGCTGATTACTGTTCTGCATGTTACCAAATAATCCTCCTGAAGTGTTGGTAGTGTTGCTATTGTTGTTTGATCCAAAGAGACCACCACCTGTACTTGGTTGTTGTTGTTGTTGTTGTTGTTGTTGTTGTGCTGTATTTGATCCAAACAATCCACTTCCAGTGGTGGATGGTTGTGATGATGTAGAATTTGACCCAAATAATCCACCTCCTGTATTTGAAGAGGGTTGAGTGGTGGACGTATTTGATCCAAATAATCCACCTCCTGTAGTTGAGCTTGGTTGAGTAGTATTATTAGAGCCGAATAATCCACCTCCTGTAGCTGGGGCTGCTGGTTTTGATCCAAATAAACCACCTCCTGTTGTAGATGAAGGTTGTGTAGAATTATTTGTACTTGAACCACCAAATGAAAACCCACCAGATCCAGAATTACCAGTGCTATTATTACCAGTATTACCACCACCAAATAAAGAGCCTGAAGTACCAGAATTACCTGATGTATTAGTAGCATTGTTATTATTTGATCCAAAACTAAAACCACCGCCAGTATTCCCTGAAGCAGCTGGTTGTGAAGTGCCAAATCCTGTAGATCCAGAAGATCCTGTGTTACCACCACCGAAAGAAAACCCTCCTGAGCCAGACCCAAACATTATTATTCTTCAATTGACGTGTTGTCACCTTTTGATTTCAAGATGTAAACAATAATTGTGATTTCAGCTTTTTGTAAAGCATTTTTTCGAAAAACCAGGAATTTCTCGACTTCCGAATCGGGAAGTCAAAATTCGCACTTGAATCTATTTCCGCGAATTTTGAATTTCGTGGAGATTTTTGATTTTGGTTTGAGTATAAGGAGCATTTACAAAACTTGCCAACATTTGAACAATCTTTGAAGAAGATCATCAGAGAAATAGTCATGTCCAACGGGAAACCTACACTCAATTACAAAATCTACACGGATCCAACACCTCTGCCTGATCATATCCCTCAGGTGGACGAGATTGGTGCCACTTCTGCCCCATTGTATTCTGCTGCTTATTTCATTGGGGCTAGATGTCAACCTTATAATGACGATTTCATGTTGTGTAAAGAGGAAGCTCAAGGAACAGGTGAAATTGATTGTTTAAAAGAAGGGAGAAGGGTTACGAGATGTGCTGCCTCTGTGATTAAGGATATAAACGCGCATTGTGCTGAAAGTTTCAAATTGCATTTTGATTGTCTAAACAATAACAATTATAAAATGGCAAATTGCAGAAAGGCTGAAACGTTGTTGAATAAATGTGTTTTTGATAATTTGAAGTTAGGAAAACATATTCCTGATGGTGAAGGACAGGTGCATTTGAAGAAAAATCCACGTTTTTTTCCTAATTTTGAAGAACGTGATACATATCTTGCTTACGAAAAGGCCAAAAAGGAAGGAAAGATTTGAAGGGAATCACACCTTACTTTTGCTCTATTTATTTATTTATTCATTTGTTCACTAACTTATTTATTACCAACTTATTTATTGACCAACTCTTTTATTTATTATTTATTCACATTACAATGATGTCCATCAATTGATGCCAATATTATTTATTCAATATACAAATTATCTATGTCTCACAGATCTTCCATTTCCATTCTTTGTTCTCTCAATTTATTAATACGATTAGACAATGAGACCAGTCCAATTCTTTCGGAGATCTTATTACAGGCAACTAACCCATGATCTTGTTTAACTTCTCTTGCTAATCTCCATGCTTTCGCATTTTTACCTTCTTGACATGCACTAGCGAATAATTGTAATACTGCACGATCATGAGCAATTGCATATTCATTCAGTTTTTCATTATCATCTTCAAATATCTCACCGTCATTAGTTAATGTCTCACCTAATAATTCACCCATTGTTCTTGATCTAAGGAATTGTTCCTCTGCATTATCTTCTTGTGTTGATTCTCTTGTGGTTGGTAATTTAATTTCTAATTCTGAAGGTAATGGTAATGGATATGTTGGAAATTGGAAACCTCTCACTATAATACAATTTAAATTATCTCCATGTAAACCCAATGGCCAAACTGATAATTCACCTCTACCACCAATTTCTTTAATTTTTTCCTCAGAATCCAAAATTGGGATCCATGTAGCTTGTAATGGTGTACGCCATCTTGCCAACACTAAAACAACACCATCTGTACCAACAATAACTGGGTCACCATAAGTGCTGAAGAAAATCCCCTTAAGTAAATGTGCATCATTTTGAAATTCTAAAGGTAATGCTAAATCTCTTTGCAAGAAACGGCCTTCTAAATCTTGAAGATTATATATTAGTTGATTATTATTTGATAATGAAATTGTGAAAATATAATTGGTATTTGTAGTTGATGCTAATATTGGTGAAGATTTTTGTAATCCTGTTGGTAATCCAAATAATGAATAACTTCTAATATAACCAAATGAAGTACATACTAATATAACTGTTTCGCTTAATGAAATTGAAGTGATGATTTCACCTGAGCTTGTTGGAATATCTTTTTCCCATGCTTCACTAACATTATCATGTGGTCTAAATAGAATTCTTGTGATATTAGATTCATTTCCTGAAATACCTAACAAGATACCCTCTGTATTTAATGAAGCTAAATCATATCCATAAAGATCTTCAAAATGATATTCTCTATGAACAGAAGTATCAAAGAATGAAACAGTTATAGATGAATGTGAATCTTGTTTAACTGTAGATACATAGCCAATAGAATTTATAGTTAAATATCTTCTATCTGATATATATGGCGTACAACCTTGTGAATATGGTCTAAATTTATGTTTCTTAACACCAATAAATGTTGATGGCTTTGATCTCTTGTACGATCTTCCATGTTCAACGCTGTCATGATCTTCATAGTCTGGTCTTTTGTTATAAGTTGGAATAACGTAACCTTGTCCATCATCATCATCAACAAATCCGTCATCATCATCAAAGTCTGGTCTTCTTCCTTCTTCTTCATCATTATCACTCATCTCATTTGCAGAATTAATATCATCTGCATTTGCTTCTTCTTCTGCATCTTCTGGAACATCTTCTGAATCATCGCCAACATCTGCCTCTATATTTGTTAATGCTGAAAGACCATTAGTTCCAGTTGAACGTTCTTTTTGTTTCTTTTCTTTAACAACACTATTGAAAATAAAAGCATCACCATTTGTAGAACCAATAGCTAAATTATAACCACCTTGTGAATCTTTCCCCCAAGCAAGATTTGTAATTCTACTAGTTAATTTTTTTTCTAGTACCGGTTCTCGTGATTCTGTATCCCATATAATTAATTTATTATCAACATCACCAGATGCTAAATAATCACCATTTGGAGACCATTTCAATTCTGCTAATCCACTTTGGTGTAATTTAGGGAACGAATAAACTTGTCCAAAATCAGCAGATCTTGAGAAAACTCTTATATCTTTTGATATTGATGGAATTGCAAAATGATCACCATCTGGGTTCCATTCAACTCTTGCAGTCATGATATTATCTTCTGGTTCTTCATCTCCATCGTCTTCATCCATGTCTTGATAAATCAATTTCGGTATTTCATCTTTGATTGTAGTAACATGTTTTGGCTCTTCTGATGTTAAAGAGAAAATTTGAATATCACCATTTGATAATGATAATGCAATTAAATCAACACTAGAATTATATGAAAGATCATGAACTTGATCGTTAACTTTAAATTTGATAACACGGCTATTGTTAGTTAAATCTGCGATTTGAACTTCATCATCATCACCAGCAGCACCAATCATCAACCCATTATGAGTGAAAGCTAAACTTCTTAAAGGTAATGAACTTCTAATAACTTTGCCAATAGCTTTATTATCAGTCAATGAATATACTTCGACTTCCCCAACTTTTGATGAAACAGCAGCCTTATCATCACCAAGCACTGCAAAATCTGACATATTCTCCAAGATATCAATATTAATTGGTTCTGAATCATCTTCACCAACTTTATAGTTTCTAATCAACCCAGTAGAACCTGCAATCAAAAGACGTTCACCATTCTTAGTATAAGCTGCATAAGTAGCTCCTCCTGAGGAGTATACATTCCTAGTTTCCGGATCCACCATATCTATGTCTTATATCACAATATAGAGCTCTTCAATATCTCAACAACGCGAGATGAATTCAATGTTTTCAATTTCGTTCATGGTTATATAAATTCACTTGACGCGTTTTCGCGACTGGATCCAACATTTTCGGTAATTCCACTCAAATTTTCAGAATCTCGATTTTGTGAAGAATAGCATCTGATTTTGAACAACGGAGCAGATAGTGATAGAATGAGGAAAAGAGAGAGGAACAGTTAGTGAATTGAAGCTCAAAAATGACTACTTTTGAAGAAGAGTTGAGATTAGAGGATGAGGACTTCCCATTTCCAAAAAAAATCACAAGAGAGACATTCCTCAATGACTTGCAAATAGATCCATCCAATCCAGCACAATCAATCCTAAGAATAAATGAAGTGAAGTTCAATGTTGACCAATTTCTTTTCGACCATTATAGATTCACCTCATTAGAAGACTTACAGACAGAATTAACGTCACTACTTAAAGAGCTAGATCAAGAACTTTTCAACTTGGTGAATAATGATTATTTTGATTTCATAAATCTAGGGAAATCATTAGAGGGTGGTGAAACATTGGTTGATAGGTTAAGGGTTGATGTATCCAAATATAGAAAGAAATTGGGAGATGAAAATAATAGATTGGATGAATCGAAAGAATATGTTGAAAGTTCAGTTAAGAATATAAAGAAATTGAAAGAACTAAAGGTAAGTTGAAATTCTGCTTTCACAGTAATACGCGAGACATGAAATCTAACAACATTATAGCAACATGCCCGGAATATGCTTCTTCTGGAGGATTTCATAAAGAAATTTGAAATATTATTGAATGAGAATAAAGATTAGTATGTAAAGGTTTTAAACTTAGAAAAGAAACAGTATCACTAACAACTATTTAGTATACAAATCGAAGTATTGAAGCAACTAACTTCGCTATATTTAACAATCCATCAGCTACTAACGTCATTACCAAACTACCAATTTGTTGCACAAAAATCTGATAGTGTCAATATCTTGAGATATGAATATAGAGGAATTTTAGACGAATTCTTGAGAGGAATACGACCAGAAACTAGTAGTTATAAAGAAGTTGCTGAAATACTGGGTATTTATTCAATCATAGGGGATGAAAAAAATGCTGTACAAATCTTGAAAGATAATAGCATCAAAGAATAATATAGAAATAATCAATATCTCGAAAGTTTCTCAGTTGTAGAGATGATATCTGTCAGCAAAGAAAGTGTCAGTAATCAGAAACATGATATCCCGAAATGAGAGTTTATTCAACAAGCAATGTAACTAAAAAGTTCTGCTTTACCATGATAAGAGCTACTGGTTGCTATGTTGCTAACAGTCTTTCAACATTACTCTTTAGTCTGCTCAATAACAAATTTTACGAGTACTAGACTGAATCGCTTATACCAAAACATTTCGGTTAGCGCACATCTCTCTGGTTTTTGAGGGTAACGGCATCTCAAAAAAAAAATTCAGTACAATAAAATCATAAGCATAAATTTCTATAAAGTATTAACGATCAAAATATCATCATCAACTGTTCGCATCAATACCAATCAAAAAGTTTATAGATACCATGGCAGGTGATCCATTTTTATCTGATCCAAAATTAAGAAAGAAGAGAAGTAGATCCAATAGAAATACCTCTACTACTACTAAAACTCAAAATAATAAAAAATCAAAACGTACAACTGAACAAGATAATGTTGGTGATGAAGAAATCTCAGGGATAAGTGATAGTGAAGATGAACAAGGAAATGTTTCATATGATGATGCAGTGGAGGAACAAGACGATGGTGATGAAGTAGATAGTGAAGAAGAATTCGCCCAAGAAAATGCAGCTGATAAACGTCGTCGTCTTGCTAAACAATATTTAGATAATTTAAAACAAGAAACTGAAGGTTATGATTTTGATGCTCAAGATTTAGATAATGACATCATAGCTAAAAGGTTAAGAGAAGATGTTGCAGAAACAAAAGGTCATGTTTATAGATATATTGCTGACAATTTGTTATTATCAGATATTAAACCATCTATAACAAGAGTCGGATCAAAAGCATTAACTTCATTATCAGTGCGATTCCCATATGCATATACAGTTTCTAAAGATATGGAATTGATTAAATGGGATATAAGAGATTTCAATAAAAAACCACAAAGAGTAAGACATACAAGAGGTGGTAAAAGATTCACAGAAGTTTCAAATGAACCAAAGAACAATGGTCATTGTGATGAAATTTTAACAGTTGCAGCAAGTCCAGATGGGAAATATGTTATAACTGGTGGTAGAGATAAAAGATTAATTGTTTGGAGTTCTGAATCTCTGGCACCATTAAGAGTTTTAGAAACTCGTGATCGTCGTGGTGAAGTTTTAGGTTTAGTGTTCCGTAGAGGTTCTGATCAATTATATGCTTCATGTGCTGATTTGAAAGTAAGAACTTATAGTATAAATCAATTGGCACAATTGGAAATCTTGTATGGTCATCAAGATCATGTTGTTGATATAACTGCTTTAGGTCAAGAACGTTGCGTTACAGTTGGTTCAAGAGATCGTACTGCAATGTTATGGAAAATTGCAGACGAAACAAGATTAACATTTAGAGGTGGTGAATTTGAGAAAAAAAAGAAGAAAAAGAAGGATGGTGAGGTTGATGAAATGGATATTGATGAAGAAAAATTTTTCGCTGAAGGTAGTATTGATTGTGTTAGTATGATTGATGATTCTCATTTTGTTACCGGTTCAGATAACGGTAGTATTTCATTATGGTCATTAGCCAAAAAGAAACCATTATTTATACAGCATTTAGCACATGGAATCATTCCAGAAAAAGAATCTACAAAGGCATCAGCAGAATCTGATCCTATAAAAAGAGATTTACAAATCCCAGAAGCACAACCATATTGGATTACATCAATACATGCAATTCCATATTCAAATATTTTCATTTCAGGTTCATGGAATGGAAGTTTGAAAGTATGGAAATTTGAAGATAACTTAAGATCTTTTACATTATTAGGAGAATTGCCAAATGCAAAAGGTGTTGTTACAAGAATTGATGTTGCAGAATCTGGCCCAAATAATCAAGAAAGTTTTAGAGTCATGGCTACTTTATCAAAAGAACATAGATTAGGTAGATGGATTGAAACCGGTACTGGTGCCCGTAATAGTATATACTCTGTTGTTATTGATCAACAAGTATTGAAGAAAAAATAGATGATGATTATTTAATCAGAAGGCATATAATTATATTGTGCACTAAACACAAATGCATAAATTTTAATCAGTATTTTAGTAAACCTACACGAATTTCTGAAATATTATTATCAAGTTGTTGTCCATTAAAACATAAATAAAATCAAACGTAAAAAAAAATCAAAAAACTCCCGTGTAAATTATAAAAAAGCACACATGATAAAACAAATTATTAAATAAAAAATTGATGGATAAAATTTATATATAAAACAGGTATTTTGATAAAGAAATCTAAAACAGTAAGTCACAATTTGTTTGAAATTAACATTATGACTTAAACTTTAAACGAATGATCCAAATGGATATAGTGGTGGGATAAACACCATAAAAAAAAATCATCATAAAAAATTAGCAGGAGTTCTTAAAGAACAACAGATGAATAAAAAAAATCACAAAGCAAAAGGTATTAATAATTAAGAAAAAAATAACTGGATATCAGTAGAGAAAAGACTGGGATTGATAAAGTTTCAATTCATTATAAAAGTGCACCAAAAACTAAACCCATAACACCAACAGTGAAAGCAGCTGGAATTTGTTGACCAGCAGCTAAACCTTTTGAAGATGATGATGAACCAGAAGAAGTTGAATCAGAGGTCATAGAAGATGAGATTGAAGTCAAACTTGCTTCAACAACATGAGTAGATGAAGATGAATGAGAGGTTGAGTTGTGTAAAGTGGTGGTTGAGTTGTGATGAATTGAAGAAGAAGTTGAGTTTGAAGCATCTGAAGCAATAGCGATTAAACCATTAGCAGCTGATAATGATGGTTGAGCTGAAGATGATGTCAAAGCAGCTAATGAAGAAGATGAAGCAGCAGCAGCTCTTGCAACGGCAATTGAAGCTGCAGAAGCTGATGAAAGTGATTTTTCATAAGCAGCTAATGAGGAAGCTGAAGCTTGAGAAGCTTGAGAAGCAGCTGACATTGATGACATTAAAGATAATGAAGCATCATAAGCAAGCTCAGAAGCAGCCGATTCAGCTGATGCAGCTGAAGCTTGAGAGGCTTCATAAGCATATTCAGAAGCTTGTGAAGCACTTGATAATGAAGCAACTGATTCAATTGAAGCTTGGTAAGCTGCTGATGCTGCTGATGAAGCTGATACTGCTGATGCTTCTGATGCTGCTGAAGCTGCTGAAGCTGCTGATGAAGCTGATGAAGCTGATAGAGCAGATTCATAGGAAGCTTCTGATGAAGCAGAAACAGCTGAAACACTTGAAATTGAAGCAGCATAAGCTGAAGCTTCTGAAGCTGATTTTAAAGAGGCAGATAAAGCAGATGATTCTGATGGGTTTAACCATGTTTCAGTGACCAAGATAGTTGAAGTATAAGTAGTTGTTTGATCATTTGCTGCCAATGTTAATGAAGCTAAAGCTAATGGAATAATAGATCTTTTGAATACCATTGTAAAGAAGTAGTTTATTGTTCAAATTAATTGTTTTTTAAAAAAGTTCAGTGATTTGATTGTTTGAACTCAAAAATAACTTGTAACGAATTGAAATGTTGTTGTTGTTGTTGTTGTTGTTGTTGTTGTTTGTTGATATTTGAAAAGAAGTGAAGATAATAACGAAAGACTAAACCTAAAATAACACTCTGAATAAAAGTAAAGGAATGACTGGAGTGTGTTGTTTTTGTTGTTCTTGTTGTTGTTGTTGTTCTTTGATAAGATTTAACAAGAAGTGTATTGTTGAAGTTAAAAATAAATGGTTTTCGAAGGAATTGGATGCTTTTATTGGATTTCCACAGATGACTGTTGATGATGGGTTTTGCGAGATCTTGCTGATGTTTACTCGTGGAATCCCGATCGGGAACTCTGTAAACAAATTATTTTTTTGGGCCAAATTTTTATATTTGTTGTTATGGTGATTTTTGAAAAACTTTTGTCGCATGAGTTTGCATGAACGTGCATACATTCCAGCTCGAAGGAGTAACTGATGACTATGATTACTATGGAAACAAGGATTAAATCAAACAAAATAGGCCATTTATGAGATTTTTGGAGCGATTCAAAGCGATTTGGTCCCATGTTTCTACGTTTTGGGATAAAGGCCTCTTGGTTTAGGATTATTGGGATCTTGACCACAAAATTTATTTTATACCCAGTTGAAAATTGTATCGTTTAAATACTAGGATCATTACTTCAACTAGTCTTAGTGATATTCATCAACAATGGGGCATTCTGTTGTGAAATGCTATTTCAGACTATGATGAGCGAGGTATATCTTTAGTTTAAACAACGATTTTCAAGTATTGTTAGTTGGGAATAGTCATTCGTGGTTATCAACAAAGATTGTTTATTTTTTTATTTTTAATTTTTTCTGGTTTTGTGAGAGCCATGGGACGGCCAACAAAAGCAGCATGAACGTGAGAAAAGTTTTCAAAAACATAAACCTTTGATATATATGATATCCGCAGAAAATAAACGAAGGTGAGGGTAATGGTGGGAAAGCACCATGGGCAAAAAGGCTTATTTTAATATAATTTTAAAATCCTGGACTCGAAATAATGATACGTGCTTGATATATGATTACGTACTGGCAAAATTATGGTTTAGCTAAATTTTAGTTTGACGTTTTATTTGGTTATGATATGAAGTTATTTGTTTACTTAGTAAATCTCTCGTCTCGTGTCAAGTCAACTTTAGCGGACGATCGTACGAGCTAGCCAAAACAAAAAACAATCCTGACTTTGAAAGTCTAATAGAGCATTGTTCGAAACTACACATTTTCTTCACCTCCGTTACTTGGTCTTGTTATTTAGTACCCTGTCCTTCTTAAGTATAAAGTTCTAAAAGTGTATTGTATAGTATCATATATTCTGATTTTGAGGCACTCTCCAGTTTTTTTTCCTTGTGCGTTCAGCTTTGAAGCCGTTTGATTGAGAGACTTTGAGCACAGTCGTTACCGTTAGTATTTGTTTGCACTTGTTTGCACTTCGTCTTATTTATGATGGAATTCCAAAGATTGGTGAAGGGATAAGAATCAATAAGGTACTAATAAGATTGGAAGGAATTGAAATCAAATGAAAAATTATATAGAAGTATAGAACTATAAACTAAACAAATGTGTATATATATGTAGTTGAAAAAACCAAGGTAAAAGTCGCGAATCCGTATATTTTCAAAACTCTTTGGTGTCTTAAACTCCGCAAAATCTCCATGAAAAAGAACTAGAACAACACAATTATGCACAATAACAAAACAATAACAAGAACTATTGTGTGTCGTTGTAGAGCTCTTCAGTACATCCGACTGGCAGAGAAAACTTTCTATTATTTTCTTGTTTGCTACAGACTTATTCTTGTAATTTTGAGGCAAGCTATCTTTATTTACTGATTATGTAATCAATGTGTTGAATACATGACACAATTTGCAAAATGATTCAAGACATACTTTTTCGAAGTAGATTATGGGATCAAAGCATGATTGCATATAATACATAAGCTGAGTCTCATTTAAGCATCCTTTTTGGATGTTTTTGAGGTGTTTTGAAAAATAATTTTTGAAATTACCAAAGTTTATAGATTATAATGTTCTCTTTTTAATTTTAATATTGAGTAGAAATTGAAATGTCAATTTTTAAAAGTGGTCATAAAAGGCAGAGAGCTTCTAATATTATTCAGACACCCAGATTTAGTGCATATGAAATTTCAAATCATTATTTTCCATGTTCCTATAGCTCAATTTTCAATGATGAATACTGAATATTCTTCGTATTGTATTCAATTATTTCGCGAATTTGTTATTAAGAGAGTGTCGATCCCAGTACATAACGTTTTGATAAGAGCACTCAGACAATAGATTTTTCACGATTCTCAAGTTTCGCAACATATAAATACATGATTTTGTGAGACAAGCTACGAAATAGTGCGAAATACAATATTGAAATGATTCAAAGTACAATGTGGATAAGTAGATATTAAATGTTGATAACAGAAGTTTAATAGCGAAAAAATCTAGCTATTTTTGGCTTGCATAATATCATAATTGTTTAGACTATTGAATTAACTCCACTTACGACGATTACGATTCAAAATAATTTGCTCGTGTGTTTTTGAAGAAGTGAATCGTTGTAAAATTTATTCAAAGCTGTGTGACTTCATGATTAAACTTGTCAAAACTAGAAACATTTCAATAGTCAAAGATCAGTTTAAACAGCTCTTCATAGCCTATCATCAAGGCAATTTCGAATTTAATTAAGAGCCCGTATCGAATTATCGAATCAAAACAGCAAGAATGAAAAACATTGAAACTAAGTTTACGATATGTTTTTAATAAACCATGATTGTAGAGAACTAGAATCATATTGTTAAAGTTTGTGACTTAGGCGCTATCGATTGTTTGCTTTCTGAAGTCATTATTGATCTAATGTATCAGAATGGTATGATGGTGAAGTTTGTCACTTTATGTATACGAGTGCACTAAATGGCTTCGATATTAATTAAGTTCTTATTACTGTGTTATACAGCGGGGAGAACTTCAACTATCTGGACAATCTGTATCAATATACATTCTTTTGTTCACATTCAAAAAAACCAAATGTTAATTTTTATATCAGCTTGTAGTTATTTAAGAAGCAATCCTGGAAAAGGTGTTAGAAAGTCGAATATATAATATGGTCCAAGACTTTAATATCTATTATTATGTATACTTTAACGAACAGTCTGTCGGTTATTGATAGACATTGCTTCTATTGTTACAAATTATATTTAAGCTGAAAGTTGAAACTTTATGTTCTTTGCAAAAGTAATAGTATGAAAACATTAGTGTTATGCGTTAGCTCTTAAATTTGCATGTCAAGATTTGGGAAAAACATGGAGCAAGTAACAAATGAAGCATAGTATTAAAAAGTAAAACCACTCTTGACAGACGAATACGAAATATGACAATAAGCAAATGAAGCAAAAATTGACAGTTTTATCCAGAATTGAAAAAAAGTTGTTCTAGATATTTGTACAAGTTGTAGTTCTAGCTATTGTTACTATAAATCTTTTTTTCCCCATAACTTCTCGTTATTCTTTGGACAATAGACAATAGGCAAAAAAGGGTCCTAATATTACCAAACAAATGAATCATAGATTATCGTTCGCAACGTCACCGTGAAAAGACTGATTACGAATTTATAAATCGTACAAACGACAAGCTGGTACAATCCCTCCAGAAATAACGAAATCCATGATAATAGGTAGAAGATTAGGAAAACATAGACACCAGACATCAACAGTTGATGGCTCGTGACTCGTTAATTTTTCTCTTCAAGATTTTTTGTTACTATTTGCTTGCTTAAAAGTCTATCTATTTTGTACCATGAAGTTAAATAGCTATATTGCTATCATAATCCAGAAATGAACGGTACATTTTAATTTGTAAGGTAGTATTCGACTTAACATTAAAATATTGTGTAATTAGTATTATGAAGGACTCGATATGATACGTACCCAGGTACTAAAACTCACGATATTAAAAAATGTGATAATTTTCAAGAGCACTCAGGAAAGCTTGCAAAGCACCGATGAAGGACACAACTTACTAATTTGGGACTTAGTAATTTATGTAAACTAATTGTAGACTTAAAGCCATGACCGAAAGTCCCATTGCGTATTATTTGTTGATTAGAATTTTGTGAAATTGGGAATTTGAAACAATGTCCTGCCCCAGATTCAAAATGATCAACACATTGTTGGAAGTTGGCGGTGGTTCAGTAAAATTTGGTACCCGTTCCAGTTGGCTTTAGGATCGCATATGTTCATTAAACTCCAGAGCAACTACCATAAACCCAATCAAAGTGATGGTAATTTTTGAGTAAAGTGCAAGCCAACAATGAGTACTAAACATAGATGTATAACACATCCAGTACTAAAGTGTACAAATTTGTAAAAAATGTTGGACAAATAGTAAGGGACCCAAGGAATGTATATCCGTGCGTAAGTACCACTCTGTTTAATGACTACGTTCATTTTACGTATTCGATCGTATTACCTGTCTATATCTCGGCTCCATAACTGCTTTCTTTGCAGGTTCATTAAAATTATATAGAAATTTTAACAAAGAGAATAATGTTTTGTATGTATGTAAGCAGCTAAAGCTGGACCTATGTAGTTGGGTTAGAGATTTAAATCATAATCATGAAACCACTAACTTTTAAGGACAGTATAGTACTCACCGCAAGTCCATCAAACCACGGATAATGAAATCAATGTCGGTACTATATCTATAGAATTCAGCACCATGATCTAAGATTTCAACCACTATATTATTATCAATGGGTACTCCTCTGTCAAAGTCCCAGCTACCATCAATAACCACAAACAATTTGAACAATCGTGTGTTGGAATGGAAAAACACACCAGTACAAAACATTTACAGCCTATTGTTATTTGTCCCGGAACTTTGCAAGGCCAAATCCAGGGACGAGTCCATGTCCGGGACAAATCTAACGACAATAGACAATAGACAACAGACAGATTTTCGTGAGCTATGAACAATACGGTTGAAACCATGAATAGTGGATGATTCGTGAGCCATTTGGGCATATATACTCTCTAAAGCTCAACACTACATGAAACCAAGCCATGAAGGAAATATGATGCAACGTACAGTTAGCCTTCTAATTGGTAAAGAAGACAAATTAGCAATCAACGTTGTATATTATTCAGTGAAAAATTCTTATAGCAATAACAACTTATATGCTAAATCAAAATTGAATTTATAGTATACTACTGAAAAAATTGCAACAGAATGAGAACCAAATTTAGAACTAAAGTGAGGTCACTTTAGTTTTAAATGTCCCAATGTGTTGAAAACTTAAACTCTTTAATATACGCATTATTGTTGCTTCTTTAATTATCATCAATTCTTTTTATATTACATCAATTTAAATAGGAAAGTATTTAGTTAGTATTTCGAACCGTTATAAATAATAAACTTAAAATAGTTCAGGGTCAAGCAAAATGGTTTAGTCTACTTTATTACCGAGTTTTGATTGTTGATTCATCATTAAATCGGTCGAAGGATCTGACATCACTTTATTTAATTGGGATTCAAGAAATGTTCAAATAGACGAGTGCACATTTGAATATAAAGCAACGGATTCAAGTCTAGATAATTTTGATTATTGACATCAACATCAAGAAAATTTATTGGATAGTGGGAACATATGGTAAATTATTAGCTTGGAACATCTATCATGTGTAATGAATTGTTATACATACTTGTACTGAATTTGATGATCAAATATTTTGACATGATGTCGGAGACATAATATTAGAAACTGTGATATATTGAAAGACAGCCTTATCGAATAACAGCATTTAAAATGGTTTAAAAATAAGGAATTACCATATATTGTTCTTTAAATACCCTTATTGAAACCAATAGAATAAACTCTTTCCTTCTGAGGTTTCAAATACCGACAGATTATGAATAATTAATGAAGATGTGCTTGAATCCGCTTCTTGTTTTGAGTATCACGAAGTTTATTTAAGATATTAAAAACATGGTTTATCAAAGAAGGAAGAATGAAGAATGAAAAATTGTGAAAGAATAAGGTAGATTTTCAAATCTTCACGAACTATTTCTTAATGTCAAATACAGATTATGCGCGAATGATGAAAACGTATAACCTGTCAACCCATCACAAATCAAGCTATAATAATTTCATCTCAAGTCTTCCAGACCTTGTCGCACTGCATCACTACATATTTCATAACCCCACTCTACTATAGTTAAAATCATCTGTGTTTTTCTTAGCTGCTTGTTTGGGATACGATGTATCTATGTTTTTTAATGCTGGTAATCTCAGTAGAGGACTTTTAAGAACGAATACGTCTATAATTCTCCCACTTCTTCTTACGGATTTGGAAAAGTTCAAGAAAACATTTTACTTAGAAATAATATTACAACTATACACGTAGTGAAATGTAAAGTAATAAGAGTGGGATTAATCCTGGAGAGTTCAGATCCAGAGCTACATGGATTTACCCTTGTAGATAATTCAATTGGGAAATGTGACTGTTAAGAGGGGATCATGAAACGCTAATTTAAATTGATAGGAGATGATTTCTTATCTATGAAGTTCGGTAACCAAAAGTGTCAAATCATCTATCCCATTTTACAAGTTTTAGCTATATACTAGAGCGTGGGGTTATTTTGTCTATTTCTTGTTGTGATGTTGAAGATTGTTTCTTTTCGTAGTGCAGTTAATTTTCAAACTCGTGATCAAGTAATCAAAAATAAGATTTCATGAACTTAGACTATTGACAATCTGTTGAACAAGATAACCAATCATACAAGGATATGAAATCTGTACTGATGATGTATGATGTGTTAAAAAAAGAGCCATGAAATTGAAGTTATTATTTACCTTGTTGGTGCTTACTGTTAAATTTTGAGCACAAACTATCTTTTATTAATTAAAAGTAGGGTACTTCTTAACACAATTTTCAGCTTTTGAAATGGTGGTTCTTGTTTACATTTTATGTATTATGCATTTTGTTTGATAAAGTTGTCATTACGATATGTGTGATGGTTTTTCTTTTCTTTTCAAAAATGCCTTCTTCTTGTTTTTTTGGGACACAAATTGACTTCTTCAACTTGATGTATGCATGGGCTCCTAAAAAATTATCATCTAGAAACAATTTTGAATTTAGCCCTCGTTTTTCATTCTTAATGATTATTTTACGTTAGGTGTCATTTAGGTAAGATGAGATGTAGTTAAGCTGCCTAAGGGCCAATATCATGGATACTTCCGCCCATAAAAAAACTTCAACAATATAATATACCATCATGACAATTAATCTTTATGTTCTACCTTGTCTTTGGAAATAAACTACATAAGTTGATCAGATCCCCTGTAGAGTTACAATATACTCTAGTTTCAATAAAGAACATTAGGATGCAGTAATAGTTTCGCAGCTACATTAACCAATGAAATTCTTACATGAGACTGAAATTCAAGTGCTGTCCAAAATCAAACGAAGTGACTGATCCACTTGATGATACATCCTTGAATAAATAATGTGATTCTTTCTTCATGTTGTTCTAAGTGTCGAAGGTCTACAAATTAAAATAGTACAATACTTTCGAAAAATTTAGGACATTTCTTATGCTTCACCAGGTTTCAAGATGTAATAAGGACTCTAACATGTCAATCAAAAACAAAGTAAATTTCATACAGATGTGAATTTGTGAATTAGCCACCATCTATTATTTGTTCTATGTACTCTGAAATGTGTGCTTGGTGTCCTATGCTAAGTCTACACTTTCATAGCACTTGTTTCTTCGAAACAGTACATACACATATATAATATACATCTCGAGAACACTATTGCCACAGTTTTTGCCATATAACTATTGTCGTCTTGTTGTATGAAAAATGCATTTACAAAAGGTTTAAAACTAGATCATATATAATTTACTAGATCAAACCATGTCACACTAGAGATGTATTGTAACAATACGAATTGCTATCCCAGCACAAGGATGAAATCGCCAACATAAACATCTGTTATTAAGAATCTTCAAATAAATAGATTATTGAATGTTAATGGCGATTTCGTACTTAAAGTTTGGTGAGCGCAGCTAGTGAGTTTCGATATCTGGGTTCCATGAAAGTTTAAATGGTCCAGTTTCCGAAAAGTATTTTTTAACTACTACGTCAGAATAGTTTGCTACTGACGTTGTACTCATCGTTAGAATGGAAATATGATTATCGTTACACTAGACTTGCTCATTTAGAGCTCAACATAGGTGTGATGGAAATATGATTGTAGGTGTTACTAGTATTTACACTAGCGTTCAAGAACTTATTAAGGATTCCAAGTTCTTCTAGACTGTGATGACTATTAACAAGACTTGTCTCAATATTCAGTGAAACGTCCCCTACCTTTACAGTTCGGAAAAACTGCAAACCACATTTCCATTTCCAAATCTGTGGACCCGATGTTTAAAATTGCAACTGGGTCCATCGTGGCATCCTGTTTTACCCAGACTGTGGAAAAGAATGTCCCATAGTACTATACTATACTTTCAATGTTCAGTATAATTCACCTCCCCAGCGATTGCAACCAATGAGGTTGTAGTCCAGCTCGTTATCGCTGTGTAAAAGAAACGCGTGTCAGCTATTGTTGTGGGTCTGGCTGTCCCCAATCGGGCCACCCTCCAGGGCAGAATTTCCCTTTTGGTGGCGATGAGCTCGACGAGCAATCTCCGAAATGTCCTTCCGTTTCTCCTTTGAAAAATGCGAGTCGCTGCAGACCGGAAACCCAGCGTCCAGCGTAATTTTGGGTCGAGCAGCGGTTGAGAAGCTAGAATTCAGTGCTATTTTTTAGGGGATAAAACTGCAAGACGGGAGCTGGACATTTGCAAATTGATATGTTCAAACTTCACCTTGTTGAGACATTAGAAGTTGGAACTATTCAATAATTGAAAAGAAAAGAGTCCTGGGTATGGAAGTGGTTTTGGTTCATTTATTTTTATTGATAGTATATGGTGTACAAAATCAGGGTGGGTTGTCAACAGACATTGCCACCATGGAGAGCTGTGTTCGATCAATCGATCGATCCAACTATTGTCTCAGAATGAACCAATCATCCACTCCGTTATAGGACATGAAAGCGTAAACATAAACTCGTAGCTGAGTCAAGTTAGTTAACGCTCAAAAAGGAGCCATAATCATCCAGGCCTTGAGATACATTGACAATAATAAAAAAAGATTGTAGACACTTGTGTGGACAATTGAACACAGCTGATAATTGATATGCATCAAGCTTCATGATGTACTTTTGATTAAAGCTAATTATGTTACACATTTCTCAGCTTAAAATATACAAATGCTTATCTCTGTAGCTCAAAATTTGAATATTCAATGGAATGGACAAATCAACATTGAGCAGGCATATCGAGGTGAAGAAACCTGGCCAAGCATTGAAGCACCTTAAGTGTCAACCTCAACAAAGCTGAAATTATCAATTCTGAGCGGCTGATTTCAAAACAGACATGAAGCATTCAGATTTGCATATTTTGAAACTCACAAATAACCAACCAAATATAGAAAATAATTGAAAAAAAACAATCGTAATGAAGAGAAATTCTGTTATGAAAGAAAGTAATTCTGACATGTCATTAGGGATATTAATTTCCGATTTTTTGATTTGTCTTTTTAATGATTAATCAAAGCTTCTTTATAATGTAGTTCGCACCTCACATGATTCCTCTACAGCGAAATAAAGACAAATGAACCATTTCACAACCTCTAAATCATACATTATAGGAACCTGGCCCACATATATATTTGGAGCAATTGAGTACTATATGATTTCCCATACAAAAGATCACTACTAATCAGCTATGAAACAGCTAAATCTGAGACTCTGTACTTCTAATACAATTGAAATGAAGTCTAGCCAGCATTGTTCAATCAAAGCTCACTCGAATGATCTCAATCTGAATCAAAAGTCTAGATCTTTGAATTTTCAATCATACATGTTCAATAATCTAGATGGTTTCCTGAAGATTTCTTCAATCAGTTGTTCTAGCTTGAGTATCTTCGAGCCAAAAAAATATTAAATAACTACTCAACAACCTCAAATCAATCTTGTGATTAAGTATATCTATCCTCCTGTGTATTCAGAGTATCCCATGTATCAAAAATGATGTCTAGCGTGTTAATTGAGGCTTCCAAACCACACAGATTCCGGAATTCTTTACCCGAGAGAAGATTTTGTACATGTAAAATAATGTTCTCGCTTGGGCCCAAATATGCGACGAAGTGTTCACTGTTGAAGCTTTAGATGACAGCTCAATGAAATGTCAAGAAATTGAAAGTTGAAACCTCCTCCTATATGGCTGGCCGGTGTATAATAGTTTGCAACGTGTGACAACTCTACGATTGGATATAAGAGTCCAGACTCTCGAATCCTAGCTGTCAGAGCTCAACAATCTTCATCTTAAACAAAACATCGAGTTGATATACAACCGTTTATGTGGATTTGCTAGATTTTTCATGGAAATGAACACCGTTTTTGTCGAATCACCACTACGTCAGATGTATAATATGGATATGAATGATTCCAACGGAGAAATCAACAAATTGTCTATCATTTACATCATAACAATACGTGAAGATAGGGATGATGAACAGCATTGCTTACGTATAAATCGAACAATTTGAACAAATTTAATGTCCAACGACTCAACGAAATTATTTGTTGTCTTCTCTTAACATCACTTAATAGTAAAAAACACTAAACTTATAAGGACACCAGTACTTTAACCAATTAACCTTTCAGTTTGATAACAGACTGAATACCAAATATGATCAATGACACTCTTATTTAGTCAATTACTTGGAAGTTATCATGTGCGTTTTTTCCTGCTTGCAGCATTATTAAATCCCAGTTCTAATAAAATTTAAGAGATAAAATAAAAGCCAGGAAATCTTACATATTATTTTTTTTTTTTTTGGCAAATGATGTCTCAGATTTCAGGACCTTTTCAATGTTGTATATGCCAGATGAATAAACGACGCAAACTAATGGGACTTGGGTTAGGCAATTTTTCTGAAAAGGGTCAATAAAAATTCAACATTAGTTGAAAAATGGATCAGATTCCAGAATCAAGGGCAAAAATATGTAAATATTGAAGTGAGTAGAGATCAGAATGAATTTAGTCTATTGAGATTTGAGTCATGAACAAAGAATATCTCGATTTTCAGATGTCTTGCGTAATATTTTGCAATAGCTCTTGTATGTAAATGTATTGTGGAAGTAGTGGAATTACTGTAACTGATACCCCCCCCCTCCCCAAAACATAATGTACTTCATATTTGAAAACGCTTCTAGTTACATCGAAATCTAGCTGAAATTTGAAAGTCAACTAATCCACTGTCAGTTCTAAACACGCGAGGCATAAAAAACAAATATTGTGCCTTATTGCTTGTATATGTACTTTCAAGCGAAAATCATATAGCATATAGGAATTTAAATGAAAAAAAAAAAAACAAGAGGTGAGATATCCAGGACCTAGGCGTTGAAAGTTTTTCTAAAGCTCAGAAGTGAAAGTTGTAACCAACTTAATTTGATGTTGGAAACTTTTTAATATATCATCAAAGGCTGTGTTGAAAGAGTTGAATTCATCAACGGTCTTATTCAAGCTAAGCTTATTGTGTAGAGAAATTTCCCAAGAATTTTCCTCTATTACTAGCAGCAACTAAATAGTTGCAGAAATGATCTATATTTGGAGTGTCAATTAGGTTTGGCATTTTGGTCAAAGGCGCAAAGTACATAGTATATTTTAACATGCCTAAGTGCGGCTCAAGTAATGGATGAAAGTTGGTATAAGCTAATTTGTTCATAAAAATGTATAATATAATGTTGCAGCACAGGAAACATACAAACAAATTATCTCAACAAATGAAAAGAGCTCAGTTCATCATGTAAGACTTGCAAGTTTCCTGTATATACAAGTACTAAGAGCTTAGAAGATCCTTATTATGAAATCTTGAGCCTTAATTGAAGCTTCACAATGTATCGAAAACGTCATAAGCCCGACGCGCTACTAACCGGAAATAAGCCAAGGAGACTCATCGCTACGATTTTTGTTAGGGACTGAGCGTTGGAATTTGGAAAACTTGCAAAATAACACAGAGGAAGGAAAACAACTGGATTCTTATAAATTTTGATTCAATCTTGTAAATCAGATATATCGTGATATAGAAACTGTATTTTCTTACTTCCGAGATTGACTGTTTTATCCTGAATGATCATTTTCGTTCAAATGATTATGATTCATTCCTCTCTTCAAATTGCACGAAAAGCGAGTGCTTTATTGACTAACTATGATTTGTGAATCTCCATCGAGAGCCTGAGCTACTAATTGATTGGAATAGACAATAGAGGACCACTGTACGATGGAAGGATCGGCGATCGATCAATAGGGATATATTTGTGACTGTAGTATTTCGACTACTAATGTTTATGGATATAAACAACTTGAGTCTTGAGTCTTGAACCCAGATCATTTATGAAGGTCAACCCATCTAACTCCAATATAATGACCGGCTATACTTAGTTTATTGTAGCAAGTGTGACTAGGATTATTACTTGCACTCTGTATTGTTAAAATTTAGACTCTTGAGTTTCAAGAGTTATTTATATTACTATCAGGTGTATCAAAAATAATCAAACATAGTTTGAATTTGAATCATGATCTCATTAAATTACGGTGCTGGAATTAGTCGCCAAAACACATGTCCCCAAACAGCAGTTAAAATTGTCCCAGAATGGTCCCAGAATTGTCCTAGTGTCTAATAAATGCACACAACCAAGTGTCCCAAGATGTCCACCGAGCCACGCGTCAAACTCATGCATCATTAGGTTTGGCTTCGGAAACACAAGTTACAGTGGTGCTTCGATTGCACAATACGTGAGAACTTAGAAGTTTATATAAGTTGATCCAAGTTGTATTGAGATGCGACTTGGGCTAAATTTAGGGAGCGATTTTTGCAAGATTGACATCGTCATAAATTCTAACTACAACTATAGTTTAAAGCTTGAGACCCAACGCGCCCTACGCTATTAGAAAACATGATGGAATCACAATCAAGAGTTAGTTCAGGGAAGTATGATGTGATCCCACTATCATTTAGACTTCAGAATGTAGCAAGATAGTGAACTCGTATTGCTGAAAGTTCTATGTTAGTCAAGTTCGCGCAATTAACTGTGACTCTATTGTGAACCCCCGTTTCCGGTTACAAGAGACCTGTACACACAATAGGATGTTCGCTAAAGAGTAGTGACAAGTTATACTGATATAATACAAGAGGACTAATAATATACAAGATTGCCTTTTTTTGAAACCATTTAATTTCTAACGAGTGGAATATATTCGGGAACCCTTTAGTGTTGTTGATGTTGCCTTCCACTAGATTTGATTTGATTTTACTGAAGAGATGATTCTCCTTCTCACGATCCAGCGAACTTCAAAGTTCAAACTTCACAAAGCCAGAACTAGCAGTGTCTTGTCTTGTCTGCATTGTGTGCTCTCTGGAACAGGGACAAATGGAGCTGGTCTGTAGACAATTGGACAAGTGGCTTACAGTGCGCACGTCAGCCCGAAAAAGAAACACTTGCAAGCTTCCCAGGGAGCGACGCGCAGAACATTGCATAAATGAACCCAAATCATAAAAGGCCCATAACGAAATCAGTCAAACTCAGCTTCAAATGATATAAAAGTTGGATCAATCCCAAAACCACAAAACCATTGAAGTTGAACTAGAATTGACATTTGTATTGGCATTGTTGATAATTACAAATAATCATCAAGTTCATAGCACACGTTCCAATCAAGCATCCCATTTTATTCCATTCAATCCGATACAAGCTATCGTTTTCAACCAGATTCACGCAGTGCTTTATAAACTTTACAGGGCAGGTCCTTACTATTATATAACGATTATTATTACTGAGAATCTCACTATTGTTGACATCAAACTAATTTGATCAAAAACATCAACGTTTTTTAAAACACAGCGCTTTGATCAACAATCGTCACAAACTTATCACAAACTTGTTACCAATTTGTTACCATCGAGTACGGTCATTCCGATACTAGTTCAGGCGATCTCACTTTCCCATAAACAAGTTAATCTAAGCTAGATGTTTACTACATTTTCACCATTACCAAGCCCAATGATCAACAACAATATCAATCAAGAAGTGCCAAAGCATTCCTTGCCGCCACTTTCCCAAATTATCACTTCCATGCCTTCATACCAAGCTGCATACCAGATCCCTCAACATCCTCAGTTCCATTCTTCACCTCAAGCTCAACATCCTCAACATGCTGCTCAACATATGCATCAACAACAAGTTCCACAACATCATCAACAGAATATATATCATCAACCAGCACCTATCAAGAAAGAAGCTTTTTCTCCAACAATAGTGCCACAACAAGCTACTCCAACTTCTCCAAAATATTCATCAAAAGTCGTCTTGGATAAGTGTACTTGTCGTAATGAAGGGAATCATATTCCAAGACCAAGAAATGCATTCATATTATTTCGTCAACAGCATCATCAATCAGTGTTAGATGAAGGAAATGTTATTCGTACTAATCCAGACGTTTCAAGAGAATTAGGTAAAAGATGGAGAGATTTATCACCAGAAGAAAAAGATCATTGGAATAAATTGGCTGAAGAAGAGAAAAAAAGACATGCTGAAAAATATCCAGGTTATAGATATATTCCAAGAAGATTTGGTAAGAAAGGTAGTTGTCCATCTTGTAAAAATAAACAACAAAATCAATCACAACAACAAGTACAACAGCAACAACAACAACAACAACAAATAACAACTCCACCAGCTTCGTCATCAAATACACCAGAAGATGGTTCTAAAGTATCGAATTCATCAAGTGAAGAACATGCTATAGCTCAAAGTTTTTTAAGTCTAAGGAATCAACAACCTCATCCAAGTTTTAATCCAGCAGTTTATTATCAACAATCTCAACCTCAACCTCAATATCCCTCTCATCCTCATATACAATTTGCTACAAACAATTATCAATCTCCTGCATTTTATCCCCATCCTTCCTCTCAACATCAGCAAGCTGCTATTGCTCAACCTTCTTTACAAGTATTACATCAACAAAATGGTGGTGGTAATTATACCGTTTCTACTACTCAAATTCCATCAAGATCACCAACTGAAAACGGCAATACATTGGAAAGTCCAAGTGATAAAGCTAAAGTTTGTTCATTTGCAAATATTTTGAACTAGGAGAGTTGAGTAATGATGAATATGGATTATTTGTATTTTTTTCTGGATGAATATAATGAAATTTCAAAAGATGTGTGTTATTAGTATGTGAAGTTAGAGTTTGTTTGTTTGTTAGTTTTAATTTTGTGTTTGTACAAAGGACGAGAAGGAGTAAAGTTGGTTTTTCATTTCGTATTATTGCATTTTTTATAAGTTTTGTTCAGTCATAGTATAATTTATTTATAAATATAAATCAAAGATTGTTGTATTTTCACTAGTTGTTGGTAGTAGTCTTGTACATACTTTAAAGATTAACACGTACAATAGCAATTTAACTAACGAACGTTCTCTAGTTCTTTAAACATAGTATCAGTTTCGGGAAGTTGCTATAATTGTATATTACCTTTTTATAAATTTCATGACTGGTGTCTAGTGGGCGATGTTTTAGTGTTCGAAAACTTTGCATCTTTATCTGTGAAACAAAAATGTTTGATAATTGTGAATGATGGTTGTATAGGTTTAAAACATGAAGAATGCTGTAATGATAATCTTATGGATTAATGTAATTTGTAATGAAAGTACAATTATGATTATCAATTTGAAACATTACTATAAGAAATATGGTTGATGGTTTATATCGAATTTCAATTACCATATTTCATTATCCTATTATCCCATTTGGATTGTAAGGATCTCTTCTAATTAAATTTGCCTAACTTAGCTATCATGAGCTTTAGATTTTATAATTCCCCTAGGGTATCATTTCCAAGATTGCTACATTCTACCATTCATTCAGAAAGTACTACTTATCTTTCAAATTGGAATGACTGATAATGAGAATTGGGGAATGATAATTTGATGAATTATTATAGGGGTGGGAGAAGTTAAAAATACCTCACATGTAAATATATCGTGATTTTTGTAAATTCATGAATGAATGAAGGAACATATATGTAAGGAAACTAATTTGACGTATTGATTTAGTTTGATGAATCTGATAACTGATACATATATTTTTTGAAAATTATATGTAGTGCATTTTCGCAAATTGAATCGAGAAGGGATATTAAACTAAACTTAAGTTTGTACAACTGTTACCCTAGAAGATCAATCGAAGCTTCCATTACATGGAATTTAACACTTTCAGCATAATAAATTTATGTACAATATTTTAAACCTGTTGTGTAAATTAAGAAACTGGCGAAATTTAAAATCGCGATGTTTCAGAAATCCATATACAGTGAGGAAGCAGCTATTAATAAAGCACAAAATATATCATGTTTTTTTAAATTGAGATGAGTATCAAAAGTGTAATATCCAAATTTCAGAATCCTTGTTGTAGATATTTAAGGATAAGTGCCTCCAATTGTGTAATTTTTAATGTTTGGTGTTTGAATCAAGATTTTGGTAGACTAGTATTGAACGCAATTTAGGTTCTATACATGAACAGAGCCATTGAAACATGTTTAAACTTTGGGAAATGTGCATGTGTGATTAATATGATGAAGAAGCTTCTAGTATTCTATCAAGCTTTCAATTTCAACAGTTTGAAGTGTTTAAGTTTAATGGAATTGTTTAATTTGTTAGTGAAATCTTGATATAACCTTAATTGATATCTGAGGGCGTATACTGAAATTCATATGAGACAGCCAAATAGTTTATCATATTGTCTACCAAAAATTCCGTCAATTAAATTCAATAATTACAAATTGCAATTGTTTGGAAAATTATATTCAAGGTTTAAACACTACAATAATATGAAACTTAAATGGACTAGTACCGTATCGCCCTATTGAACATGTCGGAAGTTACATATTTTCCCAGTCAATATAACAGCCTGTGCTTTTAATCCTTTTTTTCCCTTTGATTTAAAACTAGTGAAGATACACATACAAAATAATACCCTGTATCCCAGACAAAATCAAGAAAACATGATCTTGTAAACTTGAACCTGTATATACTTTATTTACTATCAGTCATCCATCATCAATCTATCATCAACCATAATACTTGAATATCAATGAAGGATGGGAATATCTGCCCTTTTTGATATCTGTATTCCTCTGCATATGTATGTTGATCTGTAGGATGTATGTGCTTTCTTTTCCTGAATGCTTCCAAGCTCAAGGTTGTGTGATGAAAACCATGTAGGTTATGCTGATCAGTTACAACATATATTCATCATACTGCTTGATGTTTCTCTTTGTAAAGGACTTGAAAAGCCTCCTGTGCTATTGTTGTTTTCCAGTTACGGACTCGTTTCTTCCAATTGTACAGCTCCTTTTTAACGTAGAAGCAATTGATCATCAACTTTTCAATTTCTTGAGGCAAAAACTTGTGAAATGTCGTACATAATGCACAGGTCTTGAACTTAACAACGAAACACCAATAATTTCAACCACAGAACAAGAATATGAGAACAAGAAAGACCCACCACCCTTCATAGGAATCTGTGTTTAATCTTCTTTTGATCACAGATATAATACAATGATATGATCTTTAGACACACCATCTAGCTATTTTGAAATCAGCTCAGTTAAGATGCTGAGTAGCGATTCTGGAATTTGCTTGGTCGCTACAGGTTTTGTTAAGTCCGCGAATTTCAAAAGAGTATAACCAATAAATATCAAACACGTCGTTTATTGCGGCTAGAAGCTAGGTTCTCTGTGATGCATCTTTTAAGATAATAAAAATAGACGTACAGCTTTGGTTGTATCTATAGTGGATGGAATAGATTGCCTAGAGTAGCAGACTTTCTATCTCCTCTGATTACAAGGTATGGCCAATGGGCATTCAAGAAAGAAAGGGCTTACAACACAATAACAAATGCAGAGAAACTAAAGACAACACAGGGAACAGAAAGCCACGATCCAACATGGAGGAGCTTAAGATTCTTTTCCTGTTAGTGGTTAACATTGTATCCAAAAAAGGCATAGTCGAAGTTTTTTATACATGTCTACACACAGCTAGTTGTTCCCAGACTTGTTATCTTCCTAGCAAACACAAGAAGCATAAAGAAATAGCTTTTTTTTTACACACTTAAGTGTATTTCATAACAATAGAATGTAATAATCTGTCGTTAGTTAGGGATTTCATAAAAGTTATGAGTTGTACGCCAGTCTGAGTGTTTCAAATCCAGATTGATGGCCGAATTTGCTCAACTTCTGAAACTCTTCATGTGTGTCAACAGCAGGACAGATGTGAACAATGCGGTCCTAAGATACGAGTCTGAATTGGTAAGTGGTTAAGGACCTTTTTGATTCTTGAACAATGATCAGAGTACAATCCAAGTGTATGGTATCATTACGAAACACGAGTAACGAATTGTAAGTGAGCAGTGAAGAATATGAGGGTTATGTGTCTATCTCTGGGAACCTTATATGGTACTTATGGGGTTAATCCCCACGAGTCACACACAATATACTAAGGCTGTGTTTGCACGAATTTCCAACAGTATTGTTCAAGTTTGATTTTAAGACAGTCTGATAAGTCTTCACATGTCACAATTGATGCTCAGTTGGAATTCGCATCAACTACAAGTAGGGTGATTGTCGAATCTTGATGTCCTCAGATTTAATACAAGAAGTACCCGACTATTATGCTTTAAAGTCATCAGTATAAAAATAACAAAGTGTGAGGGCTAGATCTTTCAAACAGGGATAGCATGAATATTTAAGAATGCGCTAAATAGTTTAATGATGAATCGACTCAAATGATAAAATCATGGCCTTAAACGAGAAGTCATGTATACAAGATGTTTCTTTTCAAATTCCCAAATTCCTGTTGTGCAGCTTACTTGAATCTTGATTGTTGATTTTTCCAACTGCTCGTTTCATATTCGTCATATATTTTTCTTTGGTACCTTTATGTCCATGTGTCAGCTTTTAACAAGATAACAAGATAGTTTATGATCACTTATTCTACGAATATTACTTACATTCCTTTAGTTCTTTTATTAAGTCTTTGTATCATAACCTTCGATATCATTCCGTACCCTATTCTGAACCATTGGTGAATCGTGATGAATGTGTAAATAGCTCTAAAGATTAATTCCAAAGACAATAGCAGCATGTTGGACAATTTCAATTGTTATGTTTTGTCCGCCTTCTTATCTCCGTTGTAACTTCTGTAGTCTTCCCGGCTGCAGAGCCACAGCGCTGGACATAAAATGCCCCAATCTGGAAACCTTAAGACATCCCGAGACTCCGACACGGGACAAACGATGTGAGTTGTTGAAGATGTGGTTGATGATAAGTGAGAACGTAATGTGAACAGCTATTGAAATGATAGTGTTCTGCATAGATATAATGGATCATTGCTAATTCATCAAAGTCAACGCCACCCCTCCTTTGTTTGATGATAATAATTTTCTACCTTGTGGTGATTGGTGATCTCCATGATTGGCTTACTTACTAGCTCAAAATAAAAGTACCACTTTACGTTAAATAATATATTTGCCTCCATCAGCTTATGCTTTAAGCTTTCAATCTTTAAATAAGTTCCCGATAAATGACTTCATTTCTAGTTCTTTGATGAAGGTGCATTTGATTTAATAACAATGCAGTTAATTGGATATCTCTATTTGTCATATACATAATTGATATTATACTAGTATCATTTCTTTGAGATTATAATATATTCAGAGAACTAGGTGAGCTTCAGCCCCGCAGCTCTCAACAAACAATACTTAGTTATCATACATTGCAAGCCTACTAGTGTTGAAGAAAGATTACTGAACTTGGTAGATAGAGCTATGTTACATGCCTTTATAGTGTATGATCATTGTATAACTTGTCCTTTGTGTAGTTAGGCATCTAATCTCTTGAGCCCAGACCCCTGAGGCTTAAGCCCCCTATACCTTTAAGAGATAATAGAATTGTCTTGCTTATATTGGATTGTATTAACTTCTTGTCCCTATGTAAGTTACAAAATCAACTTGTAAATTCTAATCAATATTATTCGATCTGCTTTATACCCATGTGTGCTTTGATTACACAATTAGCGTCTTCATGAAATTCTCTTTACTATAACCAACTGCTGCTCTATGAGTCTTCAAGATATCACTTGTCAGTCCTTTATTCTCATCTGGTCATTGATCAATTTCTTGATCTCTTTTTTTTTTATTTTTCTGTATTTAAAAGTCCTGATTGTTCTATGAAGAGAAAAAAATCCCATGAATTCCTTAGTGTCTGGCTCTGACTCGAATGACAAATAAATCTACCCAACATTCTGATGGCAACCTTAAGTGTACCAGCTGCTATAAATGGTAAAGACATTCTTGAACTGCAATTAAAGAATCCGATCTTTTTGTAAATCTGAAATGCAAAATGAAATTAACTGCAACCACAATAGAATCCAGCATATATTATTTATGCAGTTAGTGGCATTCTCTCAGAGCAAAAGGAATGAGGATGTCCATTTGGCATTTAAGTAACAATTTACTACAAAACCAAGTACCAAAAGGACTTAGAAGTTGAACCAAAAATAAAAAGGAAAAGCGAGAACCTATGGTATTAAGATCTGAATGGTTACATCTTGAAAAACCCAAGGACTTACAACTCAACTATATTTAAAAAAGATTTAGTCTTAATTTTGATAATAGGGGCTGGGAATAAATAAACCACATCAAAATGTCCTGGTTCTTAAAGTTCATCCGAAGACGACATACAATCACAATCTGCACCTCAAACATTTACAAAAAGTCCAGCCGCACGTACGTTACTTAACTTGCGAACTCATTTGTAGCTTCCAAGTTTCAAGTTCAACAAGTTGACTACAAAAATTTTGGAGAACTGATGAGCTCCTCCTATTTGCGCACTGTGTGGTAAATACTTACAGCTTCATAAGTTGGGATCGCTTGATAAGTGCTTCTTTCTGGGATCATTGATGGAGCAGTTGCAAGTTTAACTGAATGCAATGGCCATTGATAGCCGTCAGTGAGTTAACAGATAGAGCACGTAGACTGCTTAGCTTGAAGCTTGCATCTTCAAACAAAAGTCTTTCGTGTGATATGAATGAACTAAGGTTTAATTGTTCATCAAAATCAACATTAGCCAGAACTATTATGCCGTATAGAAAATTCTTTACATTTGTTACTGATTACGTGAAAATACTGTTCTGAATCCATGACTCTCACGTCCACGTTGATTCTATCTATACTCATAAACAAATCTTTCTAGCTTCCTAGTAAATAATATAAACCTTGTCTCATTATACTGAAACACGATATGAAATAAGGTTTTAACGCCAGAAGATGGTGGTATACTTGAGATGTACGTCTTCTTTATTTAAAATCTTGACAACTAACTTCACAATGAAATACTAATTTTATCAACTCATTTTTTTTAAAGATGGATGAATTATCCGGAAGTCTAGTATATACCTCAATGTGTGAGGATGAGCTGAAATTCATCATTTTTTTTTCATTAACTTGTTGCAGCAGTAAAGTTGAAAGAATTTGGACTGAAGATAAGTTAGGAGATGATTTTTCATGCATTTAGACAATTGTAGAAACTATTGTAAAATGTTTGAAAAAATGCCTAGAGATATTGTTGAATGATCTTGCATGAAAAAAAATAAAGCAGTTTGAGGTTGAAATGTGCAGTTGACGTGAATGTATAGTTGACTTGAATGAAAAATGTTAGTCTATTATTATCAGTATTTCATACAGCATCATGTCTGAAAGCCCAGTAGTTTAAACGAATTTCAGTCTATAACGAGGCAAAATTCAAAGCTCAGTTAATTTATTGTTGAAGTATATGATGCAGCAGGTAGTTTGCATATTCATCAACCATTAGAATTAGAAACAATGAAGCCATCCTATAATTGAATTCAGGTTATCATGGATTGACTATTGGAATTGTTAAATAATTATTTTGTCTCAGACCAACTGTTTAAGAATCACAGTTAAAACCAGATTCTGGACTTTGTTAAGTGGAAAACTCCTTAAAAGCTGTTTTTCTAAACCTCATGTATAGGTTTCAGACAATGAATGCTATGATATTAAGCTTGTCCATGGTTTAAAAAATGAGGCATTAATAATTATGATATTAATTGAGCTCATTCTGCTTTGAAATATGAATCCAATGGCGGATTATTTCCACATATAGGAATAAATATAAGCTTAATACTGCAGAATTGTTCACCAATACTAACCAGTTTTGGATCGATCAAATTTGACAAATCCTAAGCTCTGGTCTCTAAAGGTTTGAAGGGAAGCTAAAATCTAATTGCCTGTTGATCTTTAATCATTATCCACGTTGATACCTTCATATGATATTTGACACAATTCAACCGTACCGGAGCTGTTGCATTCAGATATTCAACTTAGTACAGGACGAATAATAAAATAGATGTAGAGCATAGTCATTCTTTCCGAGAAAGGGAATCACCATCAATTGACCATCAGCTAAAGCCCAATTATATCATATTAGCTACTCACAAACCACACAATAACCAATTAATACCCATAAAACCACTAAAATGCTGTCTTCTCAGCCTTGTAGAATTGGTCTGCGGGACACACCATAGTTAAGCTCCTGTGTTTGTGACCCGTTGCAAGAAATATGGCAGTACACTTGGAAATCAAATGGACAATAATACCCATTGAACACGAACACGAGCATGAACTCGAACACGAAGCTGATAATGCACTACTAATTGAGTACTGGGCTTGATTAGATGGTGAGTGATAAAGCGTTGCTAGACTTGACCAATATCTATTAATTTGTGGGTCCTCATCATGTTCAGTTTGACGAAGAGATTATGGAAGGTTGTGGTTTTAGGATTGTTGCTTACGGTCTTGACAATTTTCTTCAGTTATAATTCACTAAGATTGGATATTTCAAATACATCAATTAATGATCTAAAACAATATTATCAAGAAGTGCTGGATAAATATTCTGTATCAATTCCCACTGGAAAATCAGGGAAAACTGATGGTAGTGATGGTGTGACTTTACAAGATGTATTAACTCCAATACCCAAATCTAAAAAGAAGCCAAAAGATGTATTGAAACAAAATGTGGAGTTTTTCGATCAAATTATGAAGAAAAAAATTACAGAACCAACAGGGCTACCCATCTCTAAACTTGATGATGAAGGTTATCAAAAAGAAAATGCTACATTTGTATCATTGGTTAGAAATTCTGAAATGAGAGGAATAATGACTACAATTTCACAAATTGAAAAAACTTTTAACAAAAAGTATCAATATTCATATGTTTTCCTCAATGATCAAGAATTCAGTGACCGTTTTAAACAAGGGATTTCAAAAGTTACTAAAGCACCTGTATATTTTGAAAAAGTAGATTCTGCTGCTTGGGATAGACCTGATTTTATTGATGAACAAAAGGAAAAAGAAGGTATTGAATATCTAGATGAAAAAGGTGTTGGATATTCGAAAAAATTATCATATCATAACATGTGTCGATATTATTCAATGAATTTTTATAATCATCCAAGAATGCAACAATTTAGATATTATTGGAGAATAGAACCAAAGACTAATTATTTTTGTGAAATTGATTATGATGTTTTCAAATTCATGAAGGATAACAACAAAGTTTATGGATTTGTACTTAATCTTTATGATTCTCCAGATTCTGTACGCTCATTATGGCCAGTAACTCAAGAATTCCTTAAGAAATTTCCACAATATTTAAACAAAAATGCCGCATTAGGTTGGATATTGGAAAATGAACAAAATCCAGAACAAACAGAAATTGCAAATGGTTATTCAACATGTCATTTTTGGTCAAATTTTGAAATTGGTGATATGGATTTTTATCGTGGTGAAGCATATAGTAAATGGATGGAACATCTAGATTCAAATGGTGGATTTTATTATGAAAGATGGGGTGATGCACCTGTACATTCTTTGGGATTGGCTTTATTTGCTGATAAATCTCAAATTCATTGGTTTAGAGATATTGGATATGAACATTTTCCTTATTATAATTGTCCAGATTCACCAAAATGTAAAAGATGTAAAGCTGGAAGATTTAGTAATTTTAAAAATTTGAATAATCAAAATTGTCAAGCTCAATGGATAAAAGAAATGAGCGAGAAAGATCTAAACATTTATTAATGAGAGTGACTTAAATTTAATACAATTTATGAAAAAGCAAAATAAAATTTGTACATAAACTTTTTTTTTATACAAGTTATAGGTAAGGATCAATTACTTAATGTAGTTAATGACCTGATATATCTATATGGTAAACGAATTGAAAGGATTGACAAAACTAAACAAAAGTTGAAGCTAGCTTTAAATCATCAGCATTTAAAAAATCAGAACCTGCATTAATTAATTGTCTCCATATTGCATCTCTTTTCTGTACAGGCCACCAATCAACATCCCAAACTCTTGTTAAAATACCTTTACCATGAGCATCATTAATATAAGTTTTCAATAAATCATATTGATTCTCATCTAATCCATTTGGTCCAATTCTTTCACCAACTAAACTTTTCAAAGAAGCTGATGCAATTGGATTTAATTCAGCAGGATATGTTTGATTCAAAGTTTTCAAAGGACCATCAAAGAAATAATCACGTTCAGTTTGTGAAGAGACAAAATCAAATGGTGTATTACCGGTACCAATAACTGTAACTGGACCCCATGTTATTCCTTCGTCTTCTCTATATGATGTTAACCAACCTCTTTCTCTTAATGGGTCCAAAGCTCTATTGATATATTGGAAAGTGATATTACCTTCAGTTTTCAAGTCAACAAATAAATATAAGGTAGCACTTGAATCTGTATCAAAGACACCATTTTGCTTTGTTTGTGTTTCTGTAAATGTATTATTTGGATTAGCAGCTATTAAAATCTCCACTAATGGGTCAATATACATAGATTGGAAAGTCCTAGCGACATTTAAAGCAGCTAAATGATGACCTACATACAAAGTATCATCATCTTCAAAATGCCAAACATCAGCTTCAACGGATTGAACACCGTATGATAGAGCAGTGAATAACGGTACATCTCTCCAATAATCATTATGAGAATGGATCCTCTTAACGAAAACGTCTCTTATTTAGCCCGTTAGTAAGTCTGACACTTCAAGGTCTATCTCATCACACCAAATCTGGGGTAAGAAAGACAACAACAAATAATACTCACCTAGTCAAATCTGAACTATACAATGTAGTGATTGAACCCTCCAGTGCCTCAGTGATTTTTGAAATGGGTAGAGTAGCAGCACCAGCAATTACCAGGGTACTAGCACCCAGTATTGTTGATATTTTCACCATGTTTTATAATGTTTTGATTTTAATTCTTGATGATTTTGCCTTCTCGGGAAATTGAAATTTGATGAGTACAAAACAATGTGACAAACTAAGCTCGAAATTATTCTATTCTTTGAGGAACAAAGTTGATGAACAAGAGGCAAACAATGATTTTTAAATCCTTGGAAAGAAGATTCCAATAAATTTAGAGTTGTAACAAATTTTGCATCAACTCAACAAACTATGGCGAATACTCTTGAGAAGCTTTGCAATTCGAATAGAAAACGTGCTGGACAGTGTACATTTATGTCTTCGCCGAAGCGTTAAGAACCACAAATGGTCTCGAAATTGACTCACACCACGAGACAGAAAACCGTGCAATTGCTCATGGGGAGAATAGCTAATAGCTAACGGTGTCTTCGGCTCGTAGATGAGCTTATGAGATTAGTGCTTCATACTACTTGAATAGTGCTTTGCTCGATTGGGTGACTTTTATCATCATTAATGGGTTCGAATAATTTACACTAGTTTTTTAAACCTTAATCACCTAAAGCAAACAATATTTAGACTGAACAAGTTTAGATTGAACCTCATTACTATATACGTAGATAGATGTTTCTAAAGAGAACAAGCCAAGAATCTGGCACTATAGATAAGATATTCCCTAATGAAGTAAATCAAGTTCCTAAAGTAGTTGCTCCTATTGCTGCTAATGGATAAGATCAACAACATCTCCCAATCAGGGATATGGCAAGATGGAGACAGTTCACTACTTTAAACAGAAACTAAAGTTAAGTACGGTTCCTTGCCATGTATCATCACAGACTAGGCACTACAATTTATAAAAGTCTCTTCCCAATAATCCTTATATTCAAAGTTTATATAAAAATATGCAAATATTCTTTCCCCAATAAATGTCCCACAATTCCACAAATTGTCAATGATATAAAAAATATATAATATAATAGTATGATAGTATAATGTAATGTAATGTATGCAGCGAATGTTTTAATTCTCATATATTCATGTCTGATGCCTTTGTAATGTAATCTAAATCTAAGCAAAATATTGATCTGCCCATCTTTTCAATAATAATTTTTCAGAATCACTCTTTCTTGGTCCAGGTGAAGGTTGTGCTGAAACAGTTGATGTTGAAATTGTTGATAATGAACGTTGTAATGATTCTGATTTTGTTACTCTTTGTTGAAACTTTTTGTAAACCTTTAATAATAATTCATCATTATCTTCACTTATTTCTTGTAATAATGTTGAAATTTGGTTTAATTTTGATTTTTGAGATTCTGAAATCTCTGATTTACTGTCAAATCTTTGTATTGTTGATCTGAATGCTTGTGCTAATTCAACACCTGGTTTTCGTTCACAATCTTTAATATACTTGATTGTACTTGCATTCGAACTAGATTTTGAACAGGGTGAATCAATATTTAACAAATTATTATTTCGTTTCAATGCTAAATTTTTTTTCAACATACTATTACCTTGGACTCCCAAAGGTGATTGCTTTGTAATGATAACATTTGAAACTGGATTACAATTCATTGTTGGTTTTTGATCCACTGTGTCAAAATCAAAATGGAAACCTTCTTCATTATTGTCATTACCATTATTTATCGATGAATCTATGGTTGGAACGTAATATTTCATCTTCTTTTGTCCATTTGGTTCATATTTCCCATTTTGAACATCCCAAACTTGTCTTCTTTTAATTAATTCACCAATAACATTATTCTTACGAGCATTTTGTATAAATTTTGTCTTTAATAGTTTTTTAGCACCTAATCTATTTTGTGGGCTTTTCTGTAAACATAATTCCACAAATTGTTTGAATTCAGATGAGAATTCGTCACCTTTTAATGATGGTGGTTCATTTGTAGGAATCTTAAAGACTGCCTTCATTGGATGTATGTTTGATAATGGAGGTTTACCTGTAGCTAATTCAATAGCAGTTATACCTAATGACCAAATATCTGTTTTAAAATTGTATTCTTCCTCAAGTATAACTTCTGGTGACATCCAATATGGTGAACCAACAAATGTATTTCTTCTTGATAGGTTGTTTGACAATTGTGTTGAAACACCAAAATCTGCAATTTTAACATCCCCGTCTGTATTTAATAAAATGTTTGCAGCTTTAATATCACGATGTATTTTCCCATTTGAATGAAGATATTCTAACCCTAGTAGAACCTCTCTAAGTAAAATGGCGATATATTTTTCTTTAATTGGACCGGCAAGTAACATGTCGAGACATGAACCACCATCTAGTAATTCCATGATGATCCATAATTTATAACCTTTGACGAAACAACCATGATATTGTGTAATTTGTTTTAGTTTGCACTCACTCAAGATTCTAATCTCTTTTTGTAATGAATCTATGTCATCTGTGCTTTCCAGGTCTATTTGCTTTATAGCAACTGGTGATTTGGTGACTTTATCTAAACCTCTGTAAACAACACCAAACCCACCTTTACCTATTTCTTCATAGACTTCAAATTGGTTAGCACTAAGATATCTCATCTTGTCATTCTATTGTTGAGAAGAAAAAATGCAAGAGACTAAAAAACAATTGAAAATGAAACAGAAGAAAATGTACTTTATATAAAAACAAGAATCAGAACTGAATGAAGTGCTTGGAATCTTAACTTTGAAATGATACCAGCTATTTAAAGTTAAAGATAAGAGTATACTTGCTTTTATAATATAAGCCAGCCCCAGGGAGAAGGGTATAGATCGAGGAAGAAGAGCACATCAATTTCCTAAATCTCCATGGTCCATCCAGCTCATCATGGAATTTTTAAAACAGGTACCTATTTTTGTTCCATACATAACTTTGGCATATTCTTAAACGGGAAAAATGTAAACAGGAAGCGATGAGATCTCACACACAAAATGGAGCTGAAACAAAGATAACAACTGGTTTTTGTATGGGATGAAAGAGAATGTCAGATCTCAAATGGACAAAGAGATAAGACGGCCAGCTTCCGGGATCATTCAGAGCGATCTCATTCAGTGAAGAGCATGTTTTAGGTTGGTTGATGGGCTTCTGCATTGGCTGACAACAACAATAAAGGCGTTAAAAACATCTTTAAGGCCATTTTGAAAGGCAGGGTAAAATGAGTCTTAGTTCGCAGAACGGATTCGCGGGTTTTCGCGAGTTCGTTTCGAGAAAACATAATGGTGGACATTTATTTGATAGAGATGTTGAATATTGTATGGAGAGAACAGAGGACATTTGCACCACTGCAGGGAGACAATATGGCGTTACTAAGTAATATAGAGGTATGTGTTTTCATTTACGTATATGTGCTTGCTCAAGATCAAGGTATACTAACACCATGCACAGTTCCTAAAAGCAGCTGCTGAGCTCTTTGAAAAATCTCATGAATCAAGATCATCTATATACATCACACAAAAAAGATTGACTGAAGCTGATCAAGTGGACGGTCCAAAAGAGGCCCGTAGTGAAATATCACAATTTGCAGAAGCCAGCCCAATTTTACCTAACTCATCTATAACCAAATCAAACAAGACATATCCAATATTGATAAGAATTACAGATGGTAATAAAGATAAATCAAAAAAGAAGAAGTATTCAACAACTGTGGATTCTGAAAACCTAAGTAAATTCTGGAAAGATTATTCACAAGTGATTAAGTTAGGTGCTACTGGATTGAAAAAGAAGGAAAAAAGCAAGAAAAAGAAGAAGGCTACCAAATAGACATCATCCTTGTATAGAGAAATATGAAGAATACAAAACTAATGATTAAAGCAAAGTCTATGTTCTAAACTATCCTATATATCGTCTTCTATGTTTACAAATCTAAATTTATGTCCATTATGAAGCGAATGTATTATTAAAGTAGAAATAACAAACATGGAACATGCGTTCAGCTAACTCTCTTCTCCCTCTTCCACTATTAAATTACCATTTGGCCAAACAACTGGTTCATCTTTGATTAATATACCAGAAGGCGGTAATTCCACTCTAGGCATCGGAGAGATTAGTTTAAAAGAGTATGGATAAATGAAATTTTCAGGTTTAGAAGCTCGTTCGTTGGTCTCCAATAAACCCTTTTCACGTAATTCAACGTATGCATAAATCTCTTCCAATGTAACATCCTTGGAAAACCTTCTCAATACTCTTTCCCCACTGGATAACCTTATTGCAATTCTCGAATATTCACCCTTTTGTGATGCATCAACTTCAGGTTTAAGAGTATAAGCTCTGTATTTTAACCATTGCTCCTTGTTTTGTTCCAATAATCTTTGCTGTCTTCTTTCCTCTTCTCTTTGACGATCTCTTTGCAGTGATTGTTGATATGCTTGGTCTTGTTGTTCCCTAATGACTCTAGATAGTTCTTCTTGTTGTCTTTCAGCTCTGATGGAAACTAAAGTTGGTTCTAATCTTTCAACTTGACTAGAAATTTTATCAATTAATTTTTGCGCTGAAATTAATCCTTGAATCTTCAAGATAACATTTAAAGTTGGTGCAGATGTCGTCGTCCCTTCTGGTGTTTCTGTTGTTTGAGTTTTCAAGCTCAAGAATCCTAAAAATGGATATTTAGTTGCTCCTAACGCATTAGAGACTTGATATGCTTCACTTTCACAAACATTGCCACCCCAAACCAATATATTGTGCTCTTGAACAAACTTGATAAAATCTTTATTTAATAAAGTCTCATTAACGAACGTATTTGTGTCATCATGTTCATCACTATGTAGATATACCAATAAAAATCTTGCATCTCTTTTAGCAATATATAATGCTGAAGTATAGCCACCCTCAAAGAAATCCAATCTATTATCATTCAGATAAAAATTATTAAAATCTGATATAAAATTTCTTGCAATATGACTTGGATCAATCCCCTTTGGTTCTGATCTTGAACTATGTCTATTCAATGAATACCTATCAGTCATTTTCTTAACAAATGGGAAAACTGTTGTTATCACATACAGAACAGCAGCAGATAGTTTGTACAGTGCCAGCACTGGGATATATAGCATCAATTGTGTAACATAAACGAGTTTATCTTTTGACGTTAAGGAGAAAAATCCTCTTGAATTGGAAACATCATTGCTGGAAAGTGGGAAATATTGACCACTACTTGATGTGAAATGTTCAATCTTCCTTTTAATTGTATCAATAATATTTGTTGGAAATGATGTATGATTTGGTGAAGTAGCTGAAGTTGTGGATGAATTCATATTTAATTCAGGATGTATTGAAAGTTCAGGGTTCGGGGCATTCAATTGTGTCCTTCTTGAAGTAGTATTCAGTATCTCGTTAGCTTCAGGACTTGTCTCAAAATAATGAATGATGGCTCTTTCTAAATCCCAATCGGCTTCTTGAAGATAATGAATGGCGGTATTTGGTTCTCCAGGATAATTCGTTATGGAGATGAATTGGTGAAGTACGGTCTCTTCACTGTTCGTTAGTGTATCCATGCCTCCTTTAACAACCAAATTAAATGATCCAGGAAGGCTTTATTTATTGAAACAGATTGACCAGTTGTGGTATTAAAGTCACTTTTGATTGTGATATTTTGTGTGTATCGTCAGCTTTCTTTTCGCCTTCTGCAAAATCAAGACTTTATACCTTCGCGAATCCGTTCTGTGGGAGAAACTACACCCAGAATTTTAACTGACTACAAATTCAATTATAGGCTTTGACAAAGCAAATATCATATTTCTTATCACAAATTTATTATTACGGATAATATGTTCTTATAGTTCTTGAGTTGCATAAAAATCCTTAAACTTTTCAGCAACACCTTCAGGAAGCCCGAAAATTGGATTTATACTCTTGATTTTATCTTGGGATTCAACTTGTACAATAAATGGGTCGATTGGTGTTGACGTTATGGAATACACCAGTGAATCTGCTGGATATGTTTTTGACTTCCTCTCGAGTAGTTCCGTATCAATGCAAAACTTATTTTGCGCAACAGAAAGACCTAATAACACATAGTTGGAATGATAAAAGTCTGGATTTTTACCTGGTTTATCTCTTAACCCACCTCCATTTTCATTTTGACAACATCCAAGAATATAATTCTGTAAAGCAGCTCTTGATGCTACTTCTTCTTTTAATAGAATGTCAAAAATAGGTAGTAATCCACCGACCCAAAAACTATAACATCCATCAACTAACTTGTTTGAACGACCTGAAAATCCACCTTCTAAACTCAGTTGTCTTGATACTGTCCATTTGATTAATTTCTCTACATCAACGCTGTTCAAAAATGTTTCTTTGCCTAATATGAATAAGGCAGCGGCCCCACAGAAGGTATAACCACCATGTGCTTCATCATATGGAACTCCACCAAATCCACCTTCAAAAGTTTGACATCTGGAAAGCCATTCTGCAGTACCTTCAGTCAACTCTGGTGTTATTAGATCCAATAAACTTGCAATGACCAAAGCGCAATAAACAGCTCTGGTATCCGTTTCACCACCAACATGCATAACAAAGGAACCGTCTTTTTGTTTTAAAGTCATTAACCATTCATACATCTTTCTACGATTAATCTTTCCCATACTTTCCTCATCTCCCGACAATGCTAATGATAAAAGACCTGAATAAGTTGCAGCACAATGACCGATTTGACCTAGTCCACCACCGATACCACCATCTTTATGTTGCAATGCCACTATTTTCTTTCCAGTGCCCTTTTGAATATCTTCTGGAGCATTTATATCCATGAGGTTTAATGAGTTAAGACACCAATACGTGATCCATGGCTGCGAGGCATCTAATACTTTGAACATACCCGGTAGTTGCCCAAGACCCCTTTGAAGGAATTGGAAATGTTCATTCTTTTTTAAATGAGGTATATTTCCATTCTCCAAGATATCGTCATATATACCTTTGATTTGGTCTTCTGTGTCCTTTTGATCTTCAGTTGTTCTTGTAAGAAGTTCTTCTTCAAAATTAGTTTCGTTTTCAACCATCTCTATAAGTAAATCAAATTGTAAGTTCTTATGATCTTCAACTTCAATAGTTGTGACACTTCTTTTCTTTCCTAAAAGATTTAGCATGAACTGCGCTTTCTTCATAAGTTCAGAATTTGTAGCCATTCAGCTATGTATATATGTGTTTTGCTCTTTCGTCAAACCCTTTACCTCAAAACCTAATACTGTCCAGTTCCAGCTCAACAGTACCTCATCTCAGTATCGTCAGTATGGTCTTGTTTTGCTTCAAGCTCTTTTGTATGGTTCGAATCAGGAAATAAAAAATCTGAGATGAGATTCCTGCCATTTAGAGACGTGACGACAAGAACACCTTTAAGCTCGAGGGAAAAATAGGTGCGTACAAACAGACAACTGTGAGAGCTGATGAACAAAAAGGGAACCAGCGATATAAATGGGATATGGAGACAAAAGAGATAGCTAGGGCCATACGGCTGATAGAAAAAGCGAAATACCAGTATGTTTTGGGATCCGTCTCGCAGGCAAAGGCATATGGAATGCAGGCTATTGATATTTTGAATGGGATTTTGAAATCAGAAGTACATGAGAGGACGACTATCAAGATTATATGTCAAGATGTTTTAAGTCTTTATCAAAATTTGTCTAACCCCAAATATTTTACCATGGATCAAAAGTTGACATGGATGAGCTCATCTGTGAACGGTGGCTTTTTCCCTCCTGTCGACAACAAGCATTTCTTTATCAGCAATGATGAATTAGAGGATATACTTCATTTGTCTGAGGATCAAGAACATAAACTAGATCATTGGGAATCAATACAGGGTAAAAATGACTGGACCTTGGATGGAATTGACTCCTTGTATCAAGATTACCTGCAAGATTGTTCTTTTGTTGCATCTTTGATATCACTTTCCAAATACAATGCTGACTTATTGTTTGATACTATACATCCACACCGCGCTTCAGGAAGGTATGGTGTAAAGTTACATTTTGACGGATGCCAAAGGTTAGTAGAGGTTGGTGATCAATTACCGGTACTTTCAGGTGAATGTCTGTACATCAAGTCGAGAAAAAATGAGAAGCTATTATGGGTCGCTTTAATAGAGAAGGCTTATTTGAAAGTCCAAGGTAATGGATATGAGGCTAAAGGGTCTAATGCAAGCATTGATACATACATTGTATCCGGATGGATTCCAGAATTTATTCATGCGAGTCAAAGAGAGGATCTTCATAAACTATGGGAAGACTTATATGAGAGTTTTCATGATAATAAGCTTGTGTTATCGCTAGGAACAGGGAAGTTTTCTGAAGATTATTATCCAAACCATGACTATTCAGTTTTAGATTTGCTTGAAGAAACAAAATCAATTATAATAAAGAATCCATGGGAGGATAGCATATTATCTGTAAAATTTGAAGAGCTTTTCAATCATTTTGAGACTTTATATATTAACTGGAATCCATCAAGATTTATATACTCAAAACTAAACTTCGTGTGGACTAATAATGATGGCATATTCTTCAATAATCCACAATTTGAAATTAAAAATGAAAATTCTTCCTCTTCTGAAGTTTGGATCCTCATTGAGAAACACTTGGGGTTCCAAGAATCTTCAGTTAATGCATTGATATATCAAAGTAATGGACAAAAATTATTCTCTAGAGGCAAATCTTTGGTGTTCAACTCAGCTAATAATAGTGGGTTTCATTTATCTAAGTTTACACTAGACGCAGGACAAAGTGTGACACTAGTGGTGACCAATGACTGCACGCAAACTCAAAATTTCACACTTCATTCCTATTCAACCAAAAAAGTGTCAATGGCGAAGGCAAGATCACAATATTCTTTTCTAAAGCAAATTAAAGAAGAATGGGATGTTGATTCTTGTGGTGGCAACTGGGCTCATCAAAGTTATATAAAGAACCCACAGTATGAACTAACAGTACCTAAGTGCCCAAGAGATGTTAACGTTACACTTGGATTGTTTTCAAAGCCAGATGTCTTATTGAACTTTCAACTTTATTGGAATGACGATAAACCTTTCAGTTCAAAGCCGTCTTTAATCAATGAAAAATATCAAGCTGGATCAATGACCTCATCTATCTCATTGAAGAGCGGGCAAAAGTATAAGCTGGTACTATCCACTTATGATCCGGATGTTCTAGCATCATTTCAATTATTGATAAATTCAGAAGTTGATTTGTCAATCAAAAGAATTTCTACAAGATTAGGGCTTTTCCTCAAATCTTTTAAATTTGGATGGAATAACAGAAACAGATTTAAATTTAAATTTAAAGTGAAGCGCCAGACAGAGTTAAAAGCTCACATTTGGTCTGAGAATTCATACTCTAGCTATAGACCAAAAGTTCGTGCAAGTTTATTTTATTCAGATGGAAGACCAATCCAAATTAATAGTGAATTTGACGATTCACTCTATGGAATTTGGCTTCAAAACGTTACGATATCACCAGATGATAGTGTTATTTTGCTCATCGAAAGATTTGAAGTTGGTAATGATGAGATGTTCATAGAAATTGGATCAGATCAAAAGATTGAACCAATTTGATTTGAGCTAAAGTTTATATTTCCGAGGGCAAATAGTCGGAAATACTTGAAGTATAAACAAAATAAATTTATGGGTAAAAACATCTTGTATTTTAATGTAAAATGATCTTTGGCATAGTTCCACTTTTCGATTGTCTCTGATGAGTTCTAAACGGATAGTGAGAAAGCGAAGTCTTTCATCCAAACTAAAGTCGTACCCGTTGGATCTTTTATTATCCCTCAATGAACAAAGAGAATTGATTGATTGGGATGCACATTCAAAGACAATTGCGTTACCACTCGGTTTCATTCTCACGGTGCTTTATTTCTTCATAAGACTATGGCAAGATAACACGGTAGTAGAGAAGAAGCAAAAATATTTTGATTATGATAGGCAAATACTCAAGGACTCAAAATATTTCAACAAGACCGAATCATCCTCGATGTTACCTAGAATTTTCTTCACGTTACAACTCATCATCATTTCAATAAACCTCATCAATACAGCATCATTCTTATTAAAGACCAAAAAGTATAGTATTTTCAACAAGGCCTCACTTTTACATTCTTCATCGGCTAGAAGAATTTCAAAAGATGGGAAGACTAACACATTAGTGGACCAAATTCTTTTTTGGAGAAAATCAGACGAACCAGAAGTTGAATCATATTGGGAGTTGACCATGTGGAATCCAAGTAAATTCTCTACTTATTTGTTCATTTCATTCCCACCATTCAATATCCTATTTTTATACCTTTCGCAATCATCTTTTACAAATCTTTTGTTTTTGACATCAACATCCATTGTGTTATATTTTGTTATTATTAAAGGATATCTAGTGTTGATCGAAGACAAACAAGTTCTATACCAAGAAACATTTGACGAGTATCAAAGAAAATATGTCAATCCAAAGTTATCAGTCGCTAAAAGAGAAGTTGCCATAGATGCTACTCATGGTCCTTATGATAATACAGTTGAATATTATTCACCAGGTAGAACGGAGAAAGTCTTTAAAACTCATGATTACAAAGGAAGAGAGTCAGTTGAAGCTTTCCAACAAGGTGAGTTTACTCCTGTTAAAAAAAGCACTCCATTAAGAAAATCTGTGTTCACTCCTAGAAGATCTGAGTTCAATTCAAGATCATATAACCCTTCTCCTTTATCAAGAAAAAGTCATCCTTCGGGCTTTTGATAGCTACAATCGTATAAAAAAAGTTGATTTGAGCAAGGACATCATCATTTCCTAAAGTTTTCAATAAAGTATTATATACTTACCATGCATGCTAATATTACAAAAATTAATTTAGAGTTGATTGACTATTGTAGTAACTAAAATAAAATGAAATAAAATCATAGATCTTCCCAACCGAAAAACCAATTACTTACTTTATTTAAGACATTTTTACTATCACCTTCATTTGGTTTAGTTTCATTCCTCATTGAATAAATACCTTTTGTCTCTTTGGATGGTCTGGCAAAAATATGATCATCGTTTTTAGCTTGTATTCTATGTTGGAAGTTTTTAGTGTAGTTTGCTAATCCATCAGATTGCATTGGATTTGGCTGTTGTTGGACGAGATCACTCTCTCCAATGTTTTCATTATTTGTGATTGAGATAGAAGCAATATTTTCAATAGCTTGTTTGGAGTATGGAACACAACCAATCATAGTTCCATGGAAAACAGTACCACTTTCCTCTAGTGCTCTCATTGCTGATGCTTTATTATCATAAGTTAATTTGATCCAACCTTCACCTGTGAAAATTGGATAAGTTTTAGATTTCTGTTGAGAAAACAATGGATCAACTCTTGTAACCTCAAAATCCTCAAGAATTCTACCAAATTTGGAGAAATGTTTTATGACAGAGTTTGCAATTGATTCTGGATAACCAAATACCAAAACAGCAGATTCGGCTTCTGGTCTCAATGGACTTGAACTTATTGGTTGTGGGCTATCAAGTGATTTTGATGGCGTGGAGAAAGCTGAGACATCACCCTTTCTTGTTAAATGTGATGGTAGTATATCCTGTGATGAAAATTTCAATGGTGTACCCCCATTGCTTTGGAGTAAACTTCTGTTGCCATCTTTGACACCACTATTTGAAATCAAACTTACATTACCATTGACGGATTCATTAGCAATTGACAGATGACCATCTGACAAATCTTCTCTTTTCAAATCAGAAATAGTTCTGGAAGGTGGTAGTTCATCCGAAAATGCATTGACATGAGCCAATTGTGCATTTGTCTTTCTGGTACCAAAAGTTAAAGTTTTAAAGCCAGGATTTGAATTTGAATTAGTTTTGTTTTTGGATAAAAAAGACGCAGAATCATTATCGATATCACCAGGACTTTCTCTTTTGATAACCTGTGATGGAATCATACGTCTTCTTGGGTTATTGAACCATAAAGGCTGAGTTTGTTGTTGAGTAGCATTAGTTTTTTGATTTATGACCGCTACTGATGGGTTTGGCTGATCAAAGCTTAAGTCAAAAGATTGACTGTGTGTTGGAACCCTTCTATTGGGAGAGTACGTTTGTGAGGTGCTTGTGTTACCAGGACTGCTGATATCATCAGTTGATCTGTCTGCCGCATCCAAAGTACGAGCTTTCAAGGAGGAAAACCTCGATTGTTGATTATCTGTATTCTTGAAGATATCAAAGTTGTTTTGGAAAGAGCTTCCAAAGAGGTCCTTGGAGTAGGACTGCTCAGAGTTCTTATTACCAAACATTGAAGACGTTCCCGGACCTGAATATAACCACACTTGACTAGGGTAGCAATCAATCAGCACCAGATCTGTACAACAACAATTCAATCAACAAAGCTCATCTTCAAGCTCAATCGAGACTAAAATCAAAACAAAAAAACCTTGAAATCGTCCTGGCCGCACCAAAATTTCCGAGATTTGAGGGTAACTTTGGATTTGAAGATTTCGCGAATTCTGGTGAAGATTGAAATCGTTTGGATCTGGATGGCAAACACTCTTGTTGACGTTATTGTTTGCAAATATACTGCTAGTGGTTGACCATATCAAGATATAGACATTTCAATTACAATACAGGATGAGCGAACCAACACTTGCAGATGCCAGAGCCGCTGTCAAGCAAAAACAAGTTGTCAAAGCTGAAGAATTATACCAACAAATCATTGCAACTAAACCTTCTACACATGATTTTTCAAATCAAGAAACTGCAATCTTTGAATTGGGTGATCTATACAAAAATGAAAAAGCCACTGAGAAGCTAGCCAATCTTATTCCAGAGGCAAGAACAGTCATAAGTAGACTTGCCAAATCAAAAGCTGCCAAAACCATCCGTTACTTGATTGATTTGTTTGATCAAATTCCAGATGGTACAGATGCTCAAATTGTATCCTTGAAGGACTCAATTGAATGGTCAGTCAAAGAAAAAAGATCATTTTTGAACCAGTCATTACGCTTAAGACTTGCCACTGTATACTTTGAAAAGAAACAAGATTTCCAAAACGCTTTACAAATTATTAATGCTTTATTAAGAGAGTTCAAAAAATTAGATGATAAACCTTCATTAGTTGAAGTTCAATTATTAGAAGCTAAAGTTTATCACTCATTGAGAAACTTGGCTAAGGCTAGAGCTGCCTTGACTTCAGCTAGAACATCAGCAAATGCCATCTATTGTCCAACTTTGACACAAGCAGAATTAGATAACATGAGTGGTATTTTACATGCTGAAGATAAAGATTACAAAACTGCATTCTCATATTTCTATGAAGCTTTTGAAAGCTATAACACACAAAATGATGAAAAAAATTCAGTTAAAGTTTTAAAGTATATGCTTTTATCCAAAATCATGTTGAATTTAATTGATGATGTCAAACAAATATTATCATCCAAATATGCTTCAAAATACACTTCAAGAGATATTGATGCCATGAAATCAATTTCACAAGCTTACGCCAACAGATCTTTGAAAGAATTTGAACAAGCTTTATTTGTTTACGGTAAAGAATTATCATCAGATCCTATAATCAAATCACATTTCAATGCCCTTTATGACACTTTATTGGAACAAAATTTGGTTAAATTAATTGAACCATTCTCAGTTGTGGAAATTTCTCATATTTCAAAAATGATTGGTTTAGATATAAAACAAGTTGAAGGTAAACTAAGTCAAATGATTCTAGATGAAGTATTTTATGGTGTTTTAGATCAAGGTAATGGTTGGTTATACATTTATGATAAACCAAAAGTTGATGCAACTTATGATTCAAGTTTGGACTTAGTCAAACACATGTCTAATGTTGTCGAATTGCTTTATGAAAAAGCTGCTACCTTAAACTAGATATACACAAAATACCTATAATGAATGTACAGTAAAGTTAAAGAAAAAAAAAACATGTAAGTATTTTTTCAATATTATACACAATCAAAACTTTCAACTTGATCAGTTTAGAACCCCTCACCAGCAGCTAAAGCAGCACAATCTGCCACTAAAGCTAAATATTCTTTTAATCTGCCACAGTTTTGGAACAAGATATAAAATTTTGAGCTTTCACTAGCAACTGTATTAACCAAATCAAGAGCTTCTCTTAAATAAGCAGATCTATATTGTCTTCCATCAACATAAATTTTGTGCAACTGAATAATTAAATATGGCACGTAAAGTGAACGCAATTCATCTATTATTTCAACCTCGTAATCTGTGTTGGATAAATCATAAAATACAGAACTTATTAACAAACGTAAATGTTCTGTAATTGAATTGATGTATTCGATGTTTGTAACTGCACCACCGAACCTTGGTTTATTTCTCCATTCGTCAATAATTGAAAGACCTTTAACAAGAGCTTCGTACTGTAATAATTCTTGTCTCTCGTTATCTGAGACTTTTTCTTCAACTAAAACACCATATTGTTCAACATCATAATTCTTCAATAATTGTGATAATGAATTTCTTGTGGCGAATTCTTGAGCAGCTTTAGTACGACCAGTTAACAGAAATCTTCTAAATAGTGATACCGAAGCATGTATAGCATCTGAATACATCTTGGCTTCCACGAACCATTCAACACCTCTTATTAATTTATTATCAACTTCATTTATGTCTTGTAATGTAACACCTGCTTTAACTTGATAATGTTCTTCCGTTAATGTGAAAACTCTTTCCACAGTTCTTTTTAGTATGTTTTCTAATGGTAATTTATATAGTCTGCTTAATTCTAATTGTTTGATTCTCTCTTGTGAATCAAATAAATCAATTAAGAATAAGGAATAAGCATCTCTTGCTTCAACTTCTGATAAAAATGAAACATAGACTGGAATTAAATTGTATTGCTCATAGAGTCTAAGAAGCAAGATGTATGTGGTTAATAGTTTGGATCTATCTTCGGCATTGATTGCTGATGGATCTATTATTGAAATGAAAATGGCCAAATGGGTAACAATTCTTATTGCATATGGTTCAGCAAAGATTTCGTTAATTTCTTCCTTACCTAACATAACGCTACCAACTAAGCTCAACGATGAATGAATGATTGGTCCAACCTTATTTGATAAGACCGATGCAATTAAAACACGTAAGGGATGTTCACTTTCTTCTTTTAGCTTTTGGGAAATGGAGTTCAAGACATCTTGGACGGATAATTCGCTTCTTGGAATTGTAATTATTAAATCATCTTTATCAATTCGGTCATTATCTATTAGCGAACTTTCAATTTCACTGGTTAAAATGTGGTTTAAATAAATCAATAATTGAGAATCCCAAGTATGTGACAATTTCAATGGCGCTAAATCACCAACCAAATATCCATATATTGCTCTTTCATATTCACTCAAATTCTCATTTTTAGATAATAAGTATAATGTTCTTCTCCATAATGCCTTTTTCTTGATACCTTGTGCCTTCTCATCTATTTGATCAATTTGTTTGTCAATAACTGGATCCAAGTATTCATTAAGGCCTGATAAAATCATTCTTAAGGTCCAATTGTTTGTTTTCATACATTCAGTCTGTGCTTCATCATATCTTCCAGATAATAGTAACTCAAAGATATATTTATAGAAAATGCTATCTTCTTCTTGATCTTTTGGATTTATACTTTTGTTTAAACGTAAGGGAGCGTCACTATCAAGATTTTCCAAGGTATGTGACAATTGAGTATTCAACCATTTGGAGCTTGCAAGATTCGGTCTGTCAGGCTCCGCTGCACTTTCTTGTAACCAGACAATCATTAACCAGATTTCACGTAGCTTAGAGCTATCTTTGTAAAAGTTTTCTTCAAACACAATGTTGGAGTTGAAACTATGAATGTCAAGCTTTTCTGATTCTTCTGAATATCTATAACCAACTAATAATTCAACCAAATGCCATAATTTAGCCTCCAATTCCCAGTTGACACATTCTGGGTCAGATGATCTCTGTGAGTATAGTTCATAAGCTTTTGATGCTGCTATTGATCTAAATTCCTTGATGATGTCGAAAGCATCCTGTGTTTTGTGTAATCTGAAGTCCCTCAGCGTGTCAGCAAAATTAGACAAAATTGCTGGATCCTGTAGTGCCGAAGCATCTGATATTTCAATATCAGAAGTCATAGCTCTATGACGACGTCGACGATCTCTTTTAATTGAATGCTTTGAAAATATTTAAATTATGATCTAGTTCATCATAATTTGAATCGAGAGAAATAAACAAAAAATATCACGAATTACATAAGCAATTTTGAAAACTACCATAAAAGGAAATTTTACTATTACGGGGAGACACTACTATAAAGAATTCAAACATTGATGCTAAACTGAAAGATTAAATATTAGAGAAGGATGTCATTAAATATATATTGTTTTTGTTCAGTTGGGTAGATGTTTTTGTTTTGTTTTGGCGCAAGTAGCAAATTATCAGATATTTTATTTTAGTTGCAAGACCATTCTGCGAAAACGCATAGACTGGTTCCATTATCAACGGACACCAGTCCTCTCCAAAGGCCGACTTCATTACATTTAACAGGTAGTTCCCATAGCCCAAATGGCGTACTTTGATCTTTCTTGGTGAACTTGGTGATCTTCCCTGATGGTGACTGTAATGCAATTTTAGTTTTGAAAGTTGGCCCAGTTAACCCATTGGATGGATGTTGAATAATACTGAAAACATATTCACCTTTGCATGACACGTTTCTGTTCTGTGGTTGCTTAATATACAAGTCATTCAATTGTGCAGGAACTGTTGGATACCTGGTAACAAAATCTAAAGGTCTATAGTCACCTTCATGAACCACTGGGATGACCATTGATAAAGGATGGACATTTTGAATTGACTTTTGAGTACCCTTCAGACCGGAATAAATGTTGATGAACCCAGTTGAGTTATTATCTGGTAGATGCCCTTTGATCTTACAATATCTTTCGTTGTGTTTCCAATAAACTTGTGCAAGTGTGGTGGTGATTGATGTTTTAGTCTTCACAACAGCATTCACTTCAATATCTTTTGGAATTTTTAAGTCAATTTCAAAAATTTCATAGTTTCTTAATCTTGTCAAAGCATTGCTAAATTTATAAATCTTCAATCCATTTTTGAAGAATGATGGGAAACATGGAGGTAATGCTAAAGCAACCATTTGGTCAATTGGTGGAACGATATGTTGATCTTCAAATTTGTCAGGAATATGTGTATAGATTAAATTTAAAGGTTCAGTTAAGAAATAAAAGGATTCATTTGGTTCCTCTTGTTGATTTTCCAATATTTCATATACAGCATTTGTGAAATTACCTAGTGAGACATCAATGAATCTCCATTCACCATTAATCACAATAGCATTCCAATAATGTTTAACAATAGACTGTGAAGTTTTCAAGGAGCCGGTAATAATATCACAGCTCAGACCCATAGAATCAGCTAAACTCTTGAATAAAAATGCCATACCGTATGTATCTGCGCCCCTCTGCTTGAAAATTAATTCAATGTTTGGAATATATTCTTCATTTCCATAAGCACTATCAACTATAGTGAAATGTTCAGTACAGAAGATGAACAATGCTCTTAAGTACTCTAGTTTACTAGAATACTTCAAGCCTAGTTCATTAGTAATGAAAGCTTCTGGTGATAGAACAGTTTGCTTTATTTGAATGTTTCTAACAAAGTTATCAACATGTTTTAAACTAAATGCATGTAGATCAAATTTCTGTTCTGTTTGATAAACCTCATTGTTATTGATCTTGGACAATTGCTTGTGAGGCTCAAATATGATATATCCTTCTTCTTCTCTGACACGTTTCTCTCTCAATTGACGCTCTTTTGCACCTAATGAATTTGCACGATTTAAATCAACTTTTAATTCGATCCATGAATTGATTTCCTTATTTTCCATATTCATATCATTTACTTTTGAAGCTAAGTTTTCCACAGATGGTAATGGAGGAGCATCTTTTGCAGAAAACATTTTTTTGAATATTCCACTTGGTTTTTTCAACTTTTTATCTTCAACTAATAAGTGATTACCTGAACCACTTGATTGTAAATTTTGATTTTCCTTTAATTGTTCCTCATACTTATGTCTTGCAAAACTACCTGCACTTGTGGCACTAAAATCACTTAAAGCAAATGAACTATTATGGGAGTTTGAAGAATTTGTGAAATATGAACCATTAGAATAACTGAAAACATTAGATGATTGAGAAGTGGATGATTTGGACTGATTCAGACTTTCTGGATCGTATGGGGCAATAAATTCAGAAGATTGTGAATCTCTCATATTATTATGAGCTGCTTGTTTTAGTAATGCTGATTTTCTATTAGAATAGTCTGCGTTCCGACTATATGGACTTTCCAGAGCATATGGATCATATGATTTTAAGTTTTGACTTGATTGAGACTTCACTGGAACAGCATGCTGTGGAGGAGGTGGAGGTGGTGCATATGTTTGTAGTCTTGATGAACTGGCTGGATTCTGTATAGATTTTTGATATTGTGGATTAACAGTGTCGCGATATCCTTGCTGCTGTTCTAATCTAACAGGGACAGAATATGAATGGGGTAAATTATGACTTGGTGCTCTGGTATTTTGTGAATACTGCAGTTGCTCAATTGGATATGGACTTTGCGGATCATATGGTTGAGTTTTTCCCATTGCATGTGCTGGATTATAATAGTTTCTTGAAGATTGAAAACTAAATTGGAGATCATCAACTTCTTCTTCTTCTTCCTCAGGATACATTGGATAATGCTTCTTTGGTGATCTTTGCTGAGATGTCATTGCACTTTTATTGAGTGGACTTGAATAAGGAGATGCAATTCTTGAAGAAATTGGAGTTTGACGAGCACTTGATTGTCTAGTAGTTGGTGAATTCTCATTTGATGCCATCATATTCTTCGCAGCAGCAGCTCTAACTGAAGGACTATAGTTTTGCAAGTCAGACTTTATAAGCTCAACATAGTTAGATGGAAAGTTACCAGTCATCTTGTTTCTTTTCAATCTACCATGCCACCAATTACCATCTCCCAGATCATCAACTTCAATGATATCTCCTTCGATAAAACCTAAATCATCTTCCTCAACACCACTCCAGGAGTAAATTGTTTTGACCCTAAATGGGGGAGGGGGAATTGTCATTACTCTTTCCTTTCAACAGCTGATATGAGTAGGATCAGTAAAGCACTTCTTGAGTATTCGAAATTTTGGATAGTTGAGAATAGTGGTTCTATTTCATGTTTTCTCAAGAGATGAGCTCTCAAGTTTTAGCTAAGTAAATACAGATCTGAGATACGGTACCGGACACACACCGAAAAGGGGAAAATGTCAATAGATTATGTCATCCGAGTAGCGAGAGGAATAAGTCCAACGATGTCAACAAAGGGCTTGTAACATACAGGTGTGTGGACCCTGTGAATGAGATATGTGTTGTAAAACATTAGACAGTATCGTATCATACTAACTATCCAGATTACTTTCGCACAGCTGGTCCACAAGTTGTGTATTGGTCTTTTGTTAAGAAAAATGGTTGATTTTGATGTTCACTCACATTTATCACCATGACAACTTGATCCAATTCAAAAAACAGAACAACTAAACCCAGTTGGTTATTTACCGAAAACAGTGGAAAATGAACAAGTAGTCCAGCTACAAGAAAGTAAATGAGAGAGCATAGTCCGTAATTCATGAGCATACCAGATGCAAGTTATTATAAAAGTCGTGCTGTACATTACGCATTATGAAGTTTCCAAATCAGCTTTAGCTTCCTCCCAAAACTCAAGATTTTTTTTAGACCAATCCAGAATGCAAGCACTGTAGGCTAGTATCATCCTCTTCAAGTCTTCCTCTTTAGAAATCTGGAATTTTTCTAATTCATCTCTTATAGAGTTTGTGACTTTAGATAAATCTTCTTCTGCTGCTTTGACAGTTTGTCTTAATTGATTGATATCCTCTTTTGTCTTTGTGAGATTGTGTTGGCGAGTAACTTCAGGGTCCGTTTCGATAGCTTCTTTAATCACATTACTTAGCTTGGACATACCTGGTATTTTGAATTTAGATGATTTCTTTGGTTCTAATGGTATAATACTTTGGTTTAATCCTGCGTCTTCAGCAGCTTTTGCTTCAGCTTCTTTTGCAGCTTGCTTTCGATCGAAATTGATTTGTTTCGTCTTCCCTATCTCAGCTTCCAAAGCTTCATCAATTCTCTTGGATTCTTGTTCAGATTTTTGCAACAAACTAAATTGACTTGTTCTATGTTTCAATGTTCTTGTAGTAATATCCAATTGTAACGATTTTTGTTGTCTGAACTTAATAATATCCTTAACCACAGATGAAAATTGGACAGATTCACTTAATGGTTCTGTAAATTCATAATTTAAAGTATTAACTAAAGTTTCAGTGGTCAAAAAACAATTATCATGAACTTGGCCAATCTTTTCCAATGTAGATGCTAATTTACCATTCTCTTGTAAGCTAAAAGAGTTGAAGCCAGCACCAGCTTCTGAGAATTCAGCAGTCATATCGCCCAAATGCTTTACAATTCTCTTATTAGCTTTATCTATGCCGTTTGATATCACAGACTCATATTCTTTAGCATTAGCTTCCACTTCATTAAAATGTTTATTTTCTTCAGTCTCTTTGACAACAATAACTGTACTTGATGGGATTGGTAAATATGAATGGGCTGCACTTGAATGAGCAGGATCTAGCGGATCAGCCTGTAGAATGTTTTTTGGGATATCAGTGATTGGTGGCGAGTTCAGGACCTCAGACCAATTAGCATTGGGATCTAAAAAGCTTTGATAGATTCGACTTTCTCTAACTTGATCAATTTCCAAAAGTCTTTTCAGAAATACAGAAAGCATACGACGTCTATGATCAATGATACTTGTGTCTTCTTTAGCTTTAGTTGGTGCAGCTGCATATTTCGAAATCTTGTGTTTCTCTGGGATTGGAGGAATGATCAATGTTGGGAATAGTTTAGTCAGCGTGGTTCTCAAGCTCTCAAATTCACTATAACGTCTTCTCACTAAGGCCTCATTACATTTGATTGTATAAACAATATATCCTCTACTTTGTCCTTCACGACTTTTACCAGCATCAATAATTTCGATCTTTAGGGAATTCTTATCTTTAAACGCCAACTGTGTAGTGGAAGTGAACATTTCCGGATCATAAGCTTGAGTGTTGGTAACAGTCTGAGAGGCTGAGGATGGTTGGACAGCCGTAGACAGAGTAGTCGGTGATGATGATTTGATTGATGGTGATTGAACAGCGGTTTTATCTTGCTCGTCTTCCTTGTACTCTCCATCTTGTTGATGATTTTCTTGTTCTTGTTCCTCCTCTTCGTCCTGCGACAATGGTAAGTCGGTGAACTCGTCCTCTTGAACCATGGACTGTGAAAATGGGCTATTATCTTCCTCTTCAATTGACATCTTGATAATAGTCTCAACGCCTTTTCTCTACTATTGAAAACCAGTGTCTTTTGAACTGTCTGTTAGCCCCTTTAGTCAATTTCGATAAAACAATATCATCGCGACCGGGCTTTATAACCTTTCCTCTTTAGGCTTAACGTTGAAAAAAAACTTAAATGCATCATCATCATCATCATCACTATCAGTAACTATTTTATTGTGATTGTTGGAGAATCAAAAGATGCAGAGTGCTAGGATACTGGCGAGATACTTGGATGATGACAAGAAAAAAGGTCTTGCTGTCGAACTTTCTCAGAAATTAGACGATGTGGAAGCTGTAAATGCTTTATATGAAATTATCGATTTGATTGATGAAGAAACTTTGGCACAAATATCACCAAATATCGCTGAACAATGCAAGCACTTCATTTTGGAAGATGACGAAGAATCAAATAAAAAAAATAAGTTGTTACTATTGAAAAAAATACCGCCAGTTTATGCGAAAACTCTTGATTGGATCACATCTGTTATCATCTCAAGTATAAATTCCAGATTGAACTTTTTATGTAATAGACAAGCTGTTGAGCTTTTCAAGAAGGATATTCAGCCACTATTCAAAGAAACATCAGTTGAAGCAGAAGATTTATTAAACGAAAACTTGCTAAAATCATTGGACATATTGTTATCACTTGAAGTTGAAGATGTTTCCATTGATCTTGATAAGCTAATCTGCTTTCTATTAACCATCCAGGAAAACGTTATTTCTACTCACGCTACCAAACTATTAAGATGGAGAGATGTTTCCATACAACCTCTCGAGCGCTTTGTTTTTGACTTGATCCCTTGTTTATTGGAATCTAATGACAATATTCATGTTTCAAATGGTTACATCTTATGGTTAAGGTTTCTTACAAAATTCAGTTCAAAAAATTCTAGAAGTGAAGTCTTAGATAACCAATTGCGAAAAGAGCAATACTGGAAATTCATTCAAAGAGGCATGGGAAGTACAGTTCATGAACATAGAAAATTTTGTCTTTCAATTTTAAAGTTATCGATTCAGCAAATGCATATTGAAGTTGATAATGAGTTGATGTTTTATTCAAAAGAAAAATCATCACAGATCTTGGAAGAATGGAAAAAATATTGTACTTTATTTGAGATTGTGGGTATTGATACTGCGTTGAACCAAGCTGAAGCTGCCAAAAGCGATATTCATCAACTATTATCTCCAGACTCGTTTGTGAAGTCTAGTTGGGGCTTAGTGTTGTTATCTACTGGGTTTAAGGGCTCAATGGAATCGGTTAGAAAATTTGCTCTAAACATCATGCTTTCTTGTTCATTCGAAAGATTACCAATATATGCACATCCATATTTAACTTCTATTTTTCTGAGATATGCAGTTGAAGCTCCACACTTCCAGGTCAAGAGATTGAATCATCAACTCAGATGTGATTATGGGTTGAAACTGGAAACCTTTATTGCATTGTTACTAAAATCATTGAGATCACAAGCAGACAAGTTTGAACAAACTGTTACCCAATTACTTGAATTGTTGGTGGATGTGTGTACTATCTTTGCACCAGCTAGAGTATATCTGACATTAGGTTTATTGAAAGGTTTGAAAGGTACTCAATGCTTGGATGATTCACATGCTAAGAAACTTTTTAGACTATTTGAATCTACAGCAGAAGATCAAATTTTTGAAAATACTTTACAAACCACCCACTTGAAATTATTGATGCATTTGAAACCTAACATTCACTTATTATTGGAAGCTTTAACAAAATTTGTCCAGTTCAATGGGTATGGTTTGTATAATGAACATGTCGAATTGTTTCATGATTATATTGCAAGATTTTATAACACGGAAGACAAATTAATGTTCCAAAATCGTGAAATAGAATTCCAAATCGTTGCATTCAGTTTGTTTGATAATTATATCTTATCCGATGAATTCTTGATTCAACTTGCTACTAGTAAGCTTGATATTACAGTTCATAACCTCACTACAGAGTACAGCGTTTTATTGACTTCATTGGTCAACAACACGAAATCAGACTATACCAACGCTGTAGAATTGACTGAATTGGATATATTCAAGAATAGCTGGAGAAGCGTTGATCCTTCAAAGCTTTATAAATCCATTTTGGCACCATTCGATATTGAGAAATTTGAATTTTTTGTCAAAGTTTATGCAAAAATTACAGAACTATCTGATGTTACAATAATCACATTTAATGATCTACAGAAACTATATGCTGGCTTTAAAGGTTTAAAGGTTGATTATAAAGTCAAAGATAGAATTTTTGCTAATTATTTCAGTTTAGCTCATGCATTCATGAAGATGACGCCATTGAGCGAGGAACAAGTTGAAATAATGTTATCCATTTTGGATGAACAAGCATCTTGTTCTTTCTACTTAACAAATATTGCAACTTGTAATATACTTGATTACTTATTCATCAACTATGACTTTGACTTCACCACTGGTCTGGAAATTTTGGATAAGATTTGGTATCAAATCTCAGCTGAAAGATTAGTTTTGAATCAAAAGGATATGCATGTAAAATATATCGAAACCTTGTTTAATGAAAGAGTGTTAAAAGATGCCATCAACAATGAATATAATGCCAAAATTATCAAGAGAATCGGGTTAGAACTCATTGAACAAGCTTTCACAAGAAGATCTTTCTTACCAACACTAACGTCAAAAATTTTGAATTTTCAGAGAGGTTATAAAGTTGAATTTGATCAAAGTTTATGGCTGATTGAATTGCTTTTGAAAAGTTTTTGTTTAGTCCAAGACGAAACTAATCTATTCAGACTCAAGCCAATCATTGCCAAGATTTATGATAATGAATTGAAATTTCATGGTGATTTATATCAAGATGTTTATGGTACTAAAGAAGTATCTGCAAAGATTAATGTTATCAATATTCTATTGTCAAGCTCCGTTGTTTATGCTGATGAATTTTTTGAATCATTGATTACAGATAAAGGATATTCCTTATTAAATCCAAGCAAAAAAGCCAATGGTATCGAAGAGCGTGAAAGGATCTCAACATTTGCGTTGCTACTTTTGGTCACCAAAAAGATCAATTCAACTTTGCTCTCTTCATTAGTTTCGAGATATTTATTACCATCATTAGTTACTGAATCAAGTCCATTGGTGAGAGCATATATTGAATGGATAATTAGTATTGATTTGATCAATGGCACAGGAAATAGAGACGCATTATTTGAATATTTTCATGATCAATCCAAACCTGCTTTGGTAACCTCGGTGGAAAGAATTGCTTTCATGGTTGCACAAAAGATACCAACTGCTGAGAGTAAAGATTTCTTTGATAAATTCACTCAAAACTTAATTACCAACTGTACTTCAAACAAACCATTGATTAGACATTTCTCTAATTCTTTAATTCTGTCTGTTTTCCCCGAAATAAAAGCCAAAGGTATTCATCTTCCTGTGCATGATGTTTTGGAGGCACTTTATGTTGAGGCTAAGAAATCGGAGGTTACAGGTCAATATAGAAGTGGTGATGCTTTAATTTGGGATGTTGAAAAAGATTTTACACTGACCGGTATCTTTGGTGGTGTACTTTCAAGAATCTCGCCTCGTGACGTTGACATTATTTCACAAACCGAATTCAAGAAATACTTGGGTGATGATACTTTGTCGGTTGAGATTGGGTTTGATCAGGGTCCTACTTGGAGTGCTGCAGTGGAAGAAAATATTTCAAAGAAAGCCATGATTAACTCTCCTCTTCAAACAAAGAGTGGTGCATGGGAATCTGTTATTGATTTAGATGAGAAAACCAGAAGTATTAAGAGAAGTGAATTGATTGTTGTCAGCTCATTAGTTGATAAACCTCCAAACCTAGGTGGTATTTGTAGATTATGTGATGTTTTAGGTGCAGGTTTAATGACAGTTGATGATCTCAGGGTAAAGAAACATCCACAATTCAAGAATGTTGCAGTTACTGCTGATTATTGGATGCCGATCACAGAGGTCAAGATTGAGGACATCCCATCATTCATGAAAGCCAAGAAGAAAGAGGGATACACGTTAATTGGGTTAGAGCAAACTGATCAAAGTATTGTTTTAGGTAAAGATACTCCATTCCCTGCTAAATCATTGATCTTGATTGGTAAAGAAGCTGAAGGTATCCCAGGTGAGTTATTAGCTGAGCTAGATTATTGTGTGGAGATCAGACAAATGGGTGTGGTCAGATCCATGAACATCCAGACAGCCACTGCTGTCATCGTCCACGCCTACTCTTCTTCTCAAGTACACAATTAGTATAGATAATAGAAACAAAATAGAGACGATATAAATGTTGTTACCGATTCTCTTCACGTACTTTATTCTTTTCGTCCCAAACGGTGCTCATCTCCGGCCGTTCAATTTCAGCTCGCAGATCATCGCGAATTCTCTGATAAGAAAATTTCAGGCGCAATACTAAAGCTGATCTGATTCCAAAAAAACCAAAAATAACTTAAGTTTGTTCATAACTTCACAAGAGAATTAGAGACTCAGAGATATAGTAAGGAGAAGAAAGCGTTATGTCTGAGTCGCAAGAGCTCTTTGAGTATCCACCTGTTGGGGCCAGGATTCTGTCGTTAATTGCATCAGTCTTTGTCGCAACAGCATCAGGTACACCATATGTTTATTCTGTTTTCGCTCCACAACTAGTGAAGAATTCACATTTACCAATATCAGTGTTGTCCAATTTATCATTAGCGTTGACCTTAGGTAGTGCAGCTGGTGGGTTCCCTGCAGGTCTTGTGATTGATCATTTGGGTACGGGTCCTGCTGATTTCTTGGGTGCTATATTTCAATTCACTGCTTATACATTACTTCACAAAATTTATATAACACAATCACAAAATGTACCATTACTGATGTTTGCATTGGCATGTGTTGGATTTGGATCCATTTTAAGTTTTTATTCAACAGTGAAATGCGCAACTGCAAATTTCCCACATCATAGAGGAAGTGCAGGCGCTTTACCAGTTTCAGCATATGCATTAGCTTCTTTATTATATTCAACTATTTCCGTTCATTTCTTCAAAAATGATACAGCTGGTTTATTAAGATTCTTCTCAATATTCTGTCCATTAATATGCTTTATAGGGTGCTTCTTCTTAAGAATATATAAAAAAGAGAAGAAATCTGAAGTCACAACCACCAATGATGAATCTGCCATATCGGAAGATAGAACCACCACAACTTCAAATCTAAAACAAATTGCATCAACAACATCATTGATGAATGCGTTTAATGAAAGAAGAAGAAGCTTGAGAGGATCATTGAGTTTCTGGGGTATTGGTGTAAGATCACCAAGAAGTTCAATAAGTTCAGTGAATGATGATCGAAGACCATTAGTTCGTCAAGGATTACAAAGATCAGATAGTTCAGCGATATATTCTGCAGTGGAAGATGTTCCTGTCTTTGTTCGTGAACATTCACCAATTTGGAACCATTACATAGTGAAAGCTATTTGTCAAAGATTATTTTTGAAATATTACTTCATCTTGGCCTCATTACAAGGGATTGGTCAGATGTATATTTATAGCGTGGGGTTCATAGTAGTTGCACAAGTGAATTCTACACCGAATAATACATTGACAGTGGGTCAATCACAAGCATTACAAGTTTCAGTTATAGCCATTGCTAGTTTCATGGGAAGATTAACCTCAGGTCCGATATCTGATCTTTTCAGAAGAAAATTCCATGCTCAAAGAATTTGGTGTATCTTTTTTGCTGCTTCATTGATGGGAGTGGGTCAGTATTTGACATCAATATTTGATACAGTGGAACAAATTACAATTTCATCATTCATTATTGGATTTGCATTCGGATTTGTATTTGGTACGTTTCCTGCTGTTGTTGCTGATAGATTCGGCACTGAAGGTTTCAGTACAATTTGGGGATTAATTACAACTGGTGGTATTTTCACTGTTAGTCAATTGACGAAATTATTTGGTTATTATTTGGGTAAACATACTGATGATGATGGTATTTGTAGAGTTGGCGTTGAATGTTATAAAGATGCTTTTGTATTTACAAAATGGGCAAGTTTGTTTCTTGCAGGGTTGATCTTGTTGACAATCTATATTAATCATAGATTGGGAACAAAAGGTTGATTTATGATTAATAGTAATATTGATGATGACTTTATAGAAACACAGTCACTGTAATTTAATACATATTTATACGTATATGGTTCTTAATTTCGTAAATGGACTAGTGTTTATTTGAGTTCTTTGTAAAGTTACAGAATTGATAAAGATATATATATATATATGTATAGTTATACTAATTGAACATCATTCTATTTAAGCAGCAGATTCAACTGGTTGAGCACCACCAAATGATTGATTTGGTTCAAAGATTTTTGGTGGAATATTATAATCATTTAAACTCTCATGGAATTTATTACAATCATAATCCCAACCATCCATTATTTTTGAAGCCTCACATTGAGCTTTTGTCCATGGTGTACCATAAATTAGTGGTGAATAATTAACATAGAATAGGAATGAAGTTAAAGCAAAGATAATGATTAGTGTATAACCAATACTTCTCTTTTTAGCAAAGATATAACTAACAATAATATCCAAGAAATGTGATAATGTTAAAACTGCAAAATAATAAGCTGGTAAATAATGATGTAAGAATAATTGACGACCCATTAAAAATGATGGAGCGAAATGAATAACCCAACCAAGAATGTATTTGAAAGTTTGAACGTTAAAGTTATAAACGTGACGATCAACTGCAATCTTAGCACCCTTTTGCCATCTTAAAATTTGAGTAGCTGCATAAACACCAAAGATAACAATTGCTAAAGTTGAAGCCCACCATGTTGGAGCATTACCCAACAGATAAATTTGACGATTATCTTCACCCCAGTAATTAATACCACGGGTTAAGAATGGCCAAGTATTTGGCATTGATTGCCATTTATGAGGAGCATTCAAATTTTGATTGATATGCCACATTCTTTGATGAGATTCAACAATTTTTTCCCATAATGAAGGTGGTGTGTAGTTAACTCTTCTTGCATCCTCTGGTAAGAATGGATTTTCATTATGTTCAACATACCATAAAGATAATGGTAAAATACCTTGGGTAGCACAAGTAACTTCTTGTTGATCAAACCCCCATTTTGGTAATTTAACTTCATGAGAAAACAAATAACAACCAGTCATAGCATGACGTAATCTGAAGACAGATTCTAAAGCTGTTAAATTTTCTTGAGCATTTTTGGATTTTGTGTATCTCTTTTGAATTTCAACAACAAAATCATCATTAGCATCACCTTCAAAACCTGGGAAACCATAAGCGGAAACTTCCTTTTGCCAGTCATTTTCAGAGACAGGACATTTATGATCATGTGAATGTAAACGATGTTCAGTTAAAGCATGTCTTAATCTAATCTTAGTACCATCTTTAATTTGTTCAAATGAAGTTGGAGCTTCGGAAACATTATATAATTCAACAATCCAATGGTTATTAGAATCCAAATGTGGATAAAGGGTAACTTGTTGTTGTTTTGAACCAGTTTCGTAAACATGATCATGAGAATGTAAATAACCACCTTGGGTCTTAATATGACGAATACTAATTCTTGAACCAACACCAACATCAGCCAAAATATCACCTGGGATCTTATTACCTTCTAAAGTAGATCTGAAAGCAGAAGCCATGAAAGCACTACCATCACCTTCTTTATATAAGGCTTTGAAATGAACAAAGAAGAAAGCAACATATAAGACAGCTGGAACACCTAAAAGAATTAAACCTCTGAATGCAGTATGTTTAAAAATTTTACATGGAGAAACAGTTAAATCACCAATCAAGAACCATAAATCCCAAACGTTTAATAGACCAACCCAAGCAATAGTGAATAAACCAACCCATTTAGATGAGACAGCCAAACCTAATGCAACACCAGTGGCAATCAAAGCTCTAAACCATTGGAATGAGAATGGTAATTCATTTTCAAATCTTTTTGCACCATAAACAGCTGCAGCAATGAAAAAAATCAATGGAGAATCTAATAAAATGTATCTTGAGATGGTAACATTAGCATTTTCATAAGTGAAGATTAAACCTGATAATAATGCAACTAATGGTCTGACACCTGAAGCTCTTAAGGTTAAGTATAACAAGACAACGGTACCAACACCTAGAATTGCAGGGAATGCACGCATCCAATAATATGGAGTTGAATCTGGGTAAACATCACCAATTTTTTCAAAATCAAAATCACCTTTGAAGCCAGCTAATGAAGCAATACCTGCGAATAATAATTTAGCTAATGGTGGATGAACATCCATGAAAAAAGTACCGTTGATATATTTTTTTGCGAACCCACCAAAATGAACTTCATCGAAAACAACTGAATTTGGTTGATATAATTGTTGTAATCTAATAAAGATAGCAAATAACACTAAAGCACCTAAAAATGCACGTTCTTTGAAAGTTGTGACGGAACGTAGTTGTGATAGATTTGGAGGAGGAGTTGTAATTAAAAATGGACGATCAACACCTTTTTCATAAACAAATTCAGTGACTGGGTCCAATTCTTCAACAGATGAAGATGTTGGCTTCTTTTCAGTAGCAGCAGACTTGACCTTCTTTGGAGCCATTGTTGTGAGAAACAGTTATTGTGATTGAGTGAACTTCAACTGAATTGTCCTTGTATGTATGGGATGGATTCTATCTGTAGATCAAAAAACCAAATCCTGTGTGCTCTTTTGCAATGTGATGAGATATTAACAAACACTTATCAAAACACAGCAGAACAAACAACCAGGAAAGAAAGAAAAAGAGGATAAATGCCTTACTGATGTACTTTTCGATGGAAACCTGAGAAGAACAGCAGATAGAACAGCAGATAGAGCAGCAGTAGGAGTGTGGGATGGACAATGGTTCGTTGAATGTTGATGTTGTTGTTTGGCGCGTGGTTTTTTTTCTCGATGATTTTGTTAACACGTAATTTTGAAATTTGTTTATGGCTGTTTATGTAAGCGAAAACATCAACACATTTGATGGGGATAATGGGAAATTTAATGGTTGTGTAAAGGTATGTTAGAGTGTGAAATGTGGGATTGAAGGGATCATGGTTGGTTGTGAAAGGGGGTGAGACGCTTGGTAATGGATATAGTGCAGAGATTGGAGTGAAATACTACAGCAGCTGCTGCTGGGTTGGTTTTCTTGACTAGGATCAAAGATCATTAGTGATGACGAGCTCCAGGTGGATCTCATCAAAATCAAAATGCTACACTTTATAGATCGTCTGATTGATTTTTGAACTCGTTGAATATTTGGTGCTGCTCTCCTACTATTTGAAGCTGTGTTGCACCAATTCTTGTTGAACACCAAGAACGCTGTCTTCGTCGTTGTCGTTAACTACGCTTAATGAATCCACAAAACCATATATAAAACCACCAGCGTATAATTATCAAACAAAAGAACAATTGACAAAAATCTGGTTAACCATTCCATGTAGCCATATTTTAAAAGCTCAAGATATAAGGTCATTATCATCTTCAAAACCATGAGATATCAAACCTACCTATCCCTTTTCACAATCATAAACTTTGTATTTTGTTTTTCTGATCAACTTTATGATAAATTCATTCATTATGCCAAATATACTGCATTGTCATCATGTATCACTCATGGTAATTTATCTGAAGGTTGGTTTAATAAAGGCGCTTGTACTCTGAAGTTTTGCTATGATGGGTATAACGCTGGTGCAAAAGTCATTAAAGTAATTATAATTACCAATACCTTGATTTTTTCTAATGTTGAAATTAAAATTAGTATATTGAATGTGTTTTTTTCTTGAAGACTAACAAGTTCAGATTAGACATGCCAAAGGGAATGAAAGTGGTACGGGATTTATAACATTAGACACTCAAAATAAAGAAATCATAATATCTTTCAGAGGTTCAGTCACAAGAACAGATTGGGCCAGTGATTTACAAATGTTTAAAGTTGACTATGAATCCATTTCAAATAAAGATACAAATATACCAGAATGTGATGGTTGTAAAGTACATTATGGATTTTTCAAAAATCTTAAAGAAATAACAGAATCTTTTACGTCACTTGTTGATGAATTATCTTCTGAATATAACAATTATAACTTAATAATTACTGGACATTCATTAGGTGCTGCATTAGCTGTATTGGTTGGTATTGAATTTAAAGTTAGAGGTTATAACCCGTTAATTTTAGCATATGCTAGTCCCAGATTATTCAATCCACAGATGGCTAATTGGGTTAATGATATTTTCCAAGTTGATTTATTAAATGAAAAAATTGAAAAGGACAAAGATATAGATTTTGGTTTAATTAGATTAGTTCATGATGAAGATTTTGTACCAATGTTACCACCTACTTTTAGACCTGCTGGTGTGGAATTCTTTATTAAAAAAATGGATTTACCGCATTTGAAAAATGATGTTGATTATAGAGGTGCAAATTATATTGAAATTACAAATAAAAAAAGACAAAGAGTATTTGATCTCTTACATGCTTATGAGCATAGAACTTATTTTATGACTATAAATAAGTGTGAGAATTTTTAAAATACAATATAATAATTCAGAATAAATCATTAAGATGTATTCAATGGTGGGAATTACTATACAGGTGCGAACCATTGAATGTTTTTTTTTTTTCAATTGTGTATATGTGAGTATGGTTTCTGGGATTAGCTCATATAATTAAATCAAAAGGTTAAACTTTTCTTTGTTAATTGTGTTAATATAATAATTAAAATTCTTGTTTTTCTATGTTCAATAATGACATTGTAACAAGCTGATTAATATCCCCAAAAAGAATATTAATATGAGAATAGTTAAAAGTTAGTTAAATAAATCATTTCATTTCGTTTCATAAAGTAATATTTTTTTATTTTTTTGATTTTTTCAATTTCATTCTTTTTAATGCAAATTTCTTTTGTTTTTCTTTTCATTTTACAATTGTAAAATATCAATAAATTCATAACAAACCAGTGTCATGTAAAATATTTGATAATATACTTTCCCTAACAACAACGAAAACTAATTTAATATTATTAGTATCAGTAGCTTGAGTAATATAAGGATAAATTGGTAAACCTGATCTATTTACTCTTGTAAATCTCCACAAAATATATTTAGCGGCTTTATTTGCATCATTACCACCACTATAATCTGGGAAGTAATTTTCTAATGGAGAGTAAGGTAATTTTTCCACGAAAACATCAATCTTATTTAAAAATAAAACAATTGAACATCTTGAAAACCAACGAGAATTAACAACTGAATCAAATAATGTCAAACTTTCCTCTAATCTATTTTGAGATTTTTCTTCTAATAAAGTTTGATCATATTCAGATAATGCAACACAAAAAATAATTGAAGTAACATTATCAAAACAATAAATCCATTTTTTACGTTCCGATCTTTGACCACCAACGTCATAAATATGAATTTTTAAACCATTTAATTCAAATTTCAAATCAAAGATACCTGATGTTTTTTTTCTTGTTCTTAAAACATCAGTAACAGTTGGAATATAATCATCTTGAGAAATACGATCTAAATTTTCAAAGAAATATTTTGCAGAATCCATTAAATAGAAATCTTGACGATGATTTTGAATTAAATCTGAAGTTGATTTATTTTTCCAAAGTGATGTAATTTTTAAAGCCAATCTTTTATCAAAAGTTTTATGAGGATCAACTGGTGCAGTTGCAGAAGAAATAAAATCAAAATCTGATTCATCAATATGATCATCAGTTTCTAGTTTTATATCAAATTTTTTATAAGCTTCCACTAAACCTTTGCAGAAAGAATAATATTACCAAATATAAATGGTTTAAAATCAAATAATTCTTGTTGTGAAAACCCATTTGAATGTAATATTTTCAATTGTTGTAAAATTGTAGATTTCCCACTTTCACCAGATCCCAGTAATAGAACTTTTGTATATTCATGAGTATCTTTTGAATTACCAGAATTCACTGCAGTGGAGGTACCATTTGAAGATTCTGAAGGTACAATAGAATGTTTTCTAGCTTGTTGAGTATCTGTGAGCTGTTGTTGTGGCTGTTGTTGTTGCTGAGTTTGTTGCTTTTGCTGAGAAGGTATATTTTGAGTATTGTTATTTAGTTTTTTCACATCATTAGCATCTTTCTCATTTGATGAAGTTGATGGGTTCTCTAGTTTGGCGATTCTTTGATTTTTCCCACCAGACGCCGAAGCGTCTTCTTTGGAGAGACAAGAGCCCATTGTTGAAATGTGATTGAGTGCAACAGCTAGTCTACCTTATGATAAACCCCTCGTTTGTTGTTTCCTATGCTGTGTTTGTCTTTATAATAGGTTTCTGGGTCTCCCAGAATCGTACTTTAATCACCTATCCTTCTCTCTTTTATGGGAAATGTTGTAATTCTGGGATGGGAAATTGAGCGGCAAAGACGAGAGTTGTTGGGATGTATGGTATTGCGCCGTATTAATAGCACTATTATTCTTAGCTATACTTTGATGTCCCTTGAATAGCAGCTAATGTTTGTAGTTGTGTTGTAATCTAGTTGTTGTAAGTGTGTCCGATGGCAGCCACTCGAAAGCTTTTTAAACAAATCGTGAAATTTGAATTTGAATTTGAATTTGAATTTGAATTTGGATTTAAGTTGCACTCGGAGGAAACGAGTGGGAACGAATTCGCGAATGGTCCTGATTATAACATGGAACTCTAAGTATTAATAGAAATGTGCTACTGTCTTCTAGATCCAACCGTAGTTCTTTGCTCTTTGTGCAGAACTTGTCTCATTAGATTACGCACAAATGCTTCTATGTATCACAGTGTATTGTGTATTCCAAAACTAGGCCGTTGGCGATAAACTTAGTACTACTACTACTACTACTTCTTTCATAAGTGGGATAATGCTTTAAGCATTTATTGCTTATGGCTGGTATGCTGAACGTAGATATAGCCACAGAGAGAACTGGTAAATGTCAATATCACACTACACCCTATCTACCAATTACATATCATACAACCAATACTTACAAATACATTATAAGCTTTCACACCCACTAATCATCATTTTTACATCGTTCCCAATTCGCTCATTCCCACTTTATTGCTCAAACTTATAAAGTTAATCAGCATTTGCCAAAACACGCGGTGCGTCACGTACCATTCGGATAAACTTAAACATAAAAACACGGATTTATACACTACTTTGAAAATGTCTTCACAAGGATTCACTGACTCTATTAATATATTAACTTTATATACTATTGTTTTTTCTCTTTTTCGATTTCACATGTACTATGTTACTATTATTATTCACTTGGACTATAACTGAAATCATTGGTTGGTTTAAACATCTTTACCACCAATAAATTCACTCCAACGACGAACTTCATTTGGAATAATAATATTATTCTCATCTTGATTTAATTTTGTATCAATCTTATCAACTAAAGCTTGTGCAAATAATAATGAAGTTTGTGGTTCATTAAATAATGGAATACCAAAATCAATTGCATTACGTCTCATAACATAATCTTGATCTAATAAATCTTCAGCTCTTCTTTTAGCTAAATTGAAAACACCTTTAATATCATATTTTTGGAAAACTTCACGTAATGCTCTTTTATCAGTTGTTGGAAACTCAATAACATCAATTTGATAATCTGGTAATGTTTTTTGTAAATATTCTTTAACTTCTGGTGATGCTGTATAAAATTTATAACCAATTGGTGCAATAATTTTAGCAACTTGACTTAAAAATGATTCATTTAAATCACCACCAAATAAAATACCACTTGGTGGTAATGGTAATTTAAAGTTCATTGTTGATTGTAATGCAGTCCAATAAGCTTCTGTAACATCTTTACCAAAACTTGCAATTTCACCAGTTGAACTCATTTCAACACCTAAAAATGGATCAGCACCAGCTAATCTTGTAAATGAAAATTGTGGAACTTTAGTAGCAACATAATCACGTTTAACATCCATTAAATTCTTTGGTTGAACATCTTTATTTAAAATAGCTTGAACTGCAACATCAATGAAATTTGTACCTAAAACTTTTGAAACGAATGGGAAAGATCTTGAAGCTCTAATATTACATTCAATAACTTTTAATTCTGGATAATTTGGATTTGTTTCAACATCTGCTTTAATAATTTGCATATTGAAAGGACCTGTAATTTTCCATGCTTCACCAACTTTATCTGTAATTTCTTTAATTCTATCCATAACATCTTGTGATAATCCTTGTGGTGGTAAAACTAATGTAGCATCACCTGAATGAATACCTGCATTTTCAACATGTTCAGAAACTGCATGAACTAAAACTTTACCATTCATTGCAACTGCATCAACATCAATTTCTTGAGCACCTTCAATGAATTTTGAAATAACAACTGGATGATCTGGTGAAACTTTAGCAGCATTACCTAATTTGTTTTCTAATTCATCTTCAGTTCTAATAACTGACATAGCAGCACCTGATAAAACGTATGATGGACGAACTAAAACTGGGAAACCAACTTTATCAGCAAATGATTTAGCAGCTTCAACTGATGATAATTCTTTCCAAGCTGGTTGATCAACTCCAATAGAATCTAAAATGGATGAAAATTTATGACGATCTTCTGCCTTATCAATATCTTCTGGATTTGTACCTAAAACTTTAGCACCATTTTGTTGTAATTTTAATGCAATATTTTGTGGTAATTGACCACCAACTGAAACAACAACACCTTTAGAATTTTCTAATTCATAAATATCCAAAACTCTTTCAAAACTTAATTCTTCAAAATACAATCTATCAACTTCATCAAAATCAGTGGAAACAGTTTCTGGATTATAATTGATCATAATTGTTTTTTTACCATTTTCTCTTAAAGCTCTTGCAGTGGAAACAGCACACCAATCAAATTCAACTGATGAACCAATACGATAAACTCCTGAACCTAAAACCATTGTACCGAATTCATCAAATTCAACATCATTTTCACTCGCATTATAAGTAGTGTATAAATAATTAGTTGATGCAGGGAATTCAGCAGCTAAAGTATCAATTTTTTTAACAAATGGAACAATACCGAAATTTTTTCTTCTTGCTCTAACTTCTAATTCACTTGAACCAACAGCTAAACCAATTTGCTTATCACTAAAACCTAATTTTTTAGCTCTTGAAATAACATCTCTATTCAAGCCAAATAATGAACCAATTTTTTCTAATTCATGTTGCATTTCAACAATGTTTTCTAATTTATATAAAAACCATTTATCAATCTTAGTTAATTCATGAACTCTTTCCACAGTATAGTTCTCATGTAACAAAGCTTGACCAACAGCTAACCAACGACGATCAGTTGGTTCAGCTAATGCTTCATCCAAATTTTCAAATTCACCACCTTGGAACCCAACAAAAGTTGGATCAATTTGACGAATAGCTTTTTGGAAACTTTCTTCAAAATTACGACCAATAGCCATAACTTCACCAACAGATTTCATTGAAGAACCAATATCTCTTTTAACATGTTGGAATTTAGATAAATCCCATCTTGGAATTTTTGTAACCATATAATCTAATGATGGTTCAAAATTTGCAGATGTTGTTTTAGTAACAGGATTTGGTAATTCTGGTAAAGTATGACCTAAAGCAATTTTAGCAGCAGTATAAGCTAATGGATAACCAGTTGCTTTTGAAGCTAAAGCTGAAGATCTTGATAATCTTGCATTAACTTCAATAACACGATAATCTAAACCATCTGGTTGTAAGGCATATTGAACATTACATTCACCAACAACACCTAAATGTCTAATGATTTTGATAGCAGCTGATCTTAACATATGATATTCTTCATCTGATAAAGTTTGAGATGGTGCAACAACGATGGAATCACCAGTATGAATACCTAAAGGATCAAAATTTTCCATATTACAAACTGTAATACAATTACCAACACGATCTCTAACAACTTCATATTCAACTTCTTTCCAACCTTTCAATGATTTTTCAACCAAAATTTGTGGAGATAATGATAAAGATTGAGCAGCTAAATTTCTTAATTCACCTTCGTTTTTAGCAAAACCTGAACCTAAACCACCTAAAGCATAAGCTGATCTTACAATGATTGGATAACCAACATTTTCAGCAGCTTTTAAAGCATCATCAACAGTCTCAACGGCAATTGATTCAGCGATTGGAATATCAATTTCTTTTAAAGCTTGGGCAAATAATTCACGATCTTCTGAAGTTTCTAAAGTTTTGATTGGAGTACCTAAAACTTTAACACCATATCTATCAAAAACACCCATTTTGTCTAATTGAACACCAACATTCAAACCAGTTTGACCACCAAAAGTCAATAAAATACCATCTGGTTTTTCTCTTTCAATGATATAAGTGATATATTCAGCAGTAACTGGTAAATAATAAATTTCATCAGCTAGAGCATGAGATGTTTGATTTGTAGCAATATTTGGATTAATTAAAATAGTTTGCTTATTAGCTTCTTTCAAAGCTTTAATAGCTTGAGAACCTGAATAATCGAATTCACCAGCTTGACCGATAGATAACCCACCTGAACCAATAACTAAAACTTTTGAAACATCAACTAATTGATGTGCATTTTCATCGTTGAATCCAGATAAGATCCCGGCACCAGCATAATTGGCGGCTTGACCAGCATTAGCAGCCGCTTGTGCAGCTACTGAGGAAGTAGTAGCTAAAGAACGAGATTGATATTTTTTGGTGAATCTTAATCTTGAACCACCAACCATGGCGGCTCTTGAAGATCTTGATAATGCCCTTTTGGTGACATTTAAAGTCGCAGGTCTTAATAGAATCTTTTGCATCCTGATGAAATGATCTCTATAGCCTCTTTTTATATCCCTTTATGTATGTTTTTGGACTTTTGTTTTCCTTGTTTCAACTCAATTGATGATATTTATACGCGATGGGGTATAAATCTTGAGATAACCAATAGATAAGTGAAAAATCCACAATTTCTGAACCTAATCAATGCTTGCCAGTGTCAATTGAAACGGAGGACACAAGGGTAAGTATGGATCAATAGGTGATAAGCGTAGTGCTATGGAGCTTTACGAGTCTCTGAAGAGGATGATTCTCTGGTATAAAGCAGTGAAGATAGAGAACGAGATATTCTTCAGGTTTTATCGACAGCTTGATATTTCAAACTGACTCAGCTGAAGCGCACCAAAAAAAAAAAAAATATTTTCATCGGTACCGGCCACTCCTAATGAGTCAGTATAAGGCACAGGGAAACAGAGAGAGAGACAGCCAAAGATGGACAGATGAGCTGGGAATAGCATTTGTAACGGCTGCAAGAGGACATGATTGGACCAAGAACTATAGAACTAGCTTTCGTCACCATCGACAGTGCATTCGGTGATTCACAAAGATCCGATCACAGTGGAAATATCCAACTTTTACACCTACCTAGTACCAAATTCGAGAATTGTGATTCCAAGGATTTTTCTGATGAAGCTCAGTTGATGCAGCTCACATTACCTCATTATGTCGTCTGTTTAGTACTCAACATCTAAACACAATAAAAACAGGTATATGATGTATACTTTGCGGTTGGTTGTGTTGGGATAATTGATCTATGCCATTAGAGCCCTTCCTTAGGTTTTTTATGACCCATGTTGAATGAATATTCGATGATCTGGTCTCGCTTATCAGTACCGGTACAGGAATGATATGGAATTCTATCATCAACATTGTCTACAACATCTACATCAATGATCAATAGCGCTGTATGAACTTGTGTCATGCTCTCGTATACTAAATCATCTGTACCGTCTACTAACAATATCTTATAAAAAAAAACACGCCAAAACTTGAAAAATCAAAATTCACCTATATATTACCAAAACTACGCACAATCATAATAAATCATCATCAGCTTCCACAATTGTGTTTTTAATCTTTAGTAAAACTGTAGTTTTCCATTTATCCAACTTGCTAAATTGATCGTATTCATACAAAGTATTTGATAATTTTTGTGCATCACCATCACCAACTGATTCAATCACATCTTTGCATAACGTATATTCTCTTGTGCTTTGGAAACTTGAATCCAATGTCAATGTTTCTTGTAGATATTTGGTTGCAGCAACTTTATCATCTGCTGCTAAATAGCATAAAACAATCTTGGTGAAATAATCTTTTAAACTCCATCTTGATAAGTTGTTATTTAAGGAGTTCTTAACAATTTTCTTGTAAATTTCATTGGCTTCGATATAATGACCTTCCAATGCATTCAAATCTGCAGATTTTATAAAAGCTTTATTAGCTAAAGCTTGTGCAGAATCACTTTCAAACCAATCACCAGCATCTTGATAACTTTGCAATGCCTTTGGCATATCAAATAATTCCTCCTCATATATTTGGGCAATATCCATTTTGAAATTAGCTGCACGACGGAACTGACCTCTCAATGTGAAAAATTCAATAGCTTTTTCCAAAACTCTAGCAGCACTAGCTGGATCTTCTAATTTATATGATTTGAAAGCATCAACTAATGAGCTTGCAGCTTCATCTTTACTGTCAATTTTCAGTTGTGCTTCAGCGGCTTTTTCAAAACATTCACCAGCTTTTTTACCTTGCTTTCTTAAACGATATATATTTGCAGCTTGAATATATAAATCACCGGCTTCTTCACATTGTTCTTGCTTACTACTTCCAAAAATACCTCCCAAAAATCCTGGCTTAGAATTGACTTTTTTATCGGCCTGAAAGGAAATGTTGTAGATTAGTATTATTGATCTCATCTTGTGATTTGGGAGGCTAATCAATTGTTTTCGCTAAGAACACAATAACACCCCTTTCTCTCTGACATTCATACTTACTTGTTGGATCAATGATTCTGGATCGGACATTATACCTCAATTTTAATATTTCTTAATGGTAAAACGCTTTTATTGTTGTTATTTGATGGTGAGTTATCAAATGTGGGTAGTATTTATAAGTGTCACTTTGTTTTCTTCCCACAATTTGAATTGGGAATTTACCGCGAAAACTTATGTAATTTCGATCTCATATCTGTTACCCGCACCTATGTACTTGATTGTTGCGCGTACACAAAATATAAACATTTAAACCTATTCCAATGTAAACAACATATTGATTGTTAGTTGGAAGAGCTACAAGTTATAAGAGGAAAAGTGTTCAAGACTTAAAATGAGTGATTATAAAAAGGACCATCATGTGAGATTTCAAAGACTCAACCAAGTTTGCAAAAAAGCACTAAGCGAATCAGTCAAAGTTGTAACAGATGAAAACATCAAAATGTGTTATCCATCATTATCAAATTCAAAACAAGGAGAGGAATCAATATCAAAAGTTAAGAAGACATTAACTGAAAAATGGCCACAAAATGCTAGTGTGGAATTTGATGCTATTTTTGAAGAAAGAGAAATAGAAAGTAAATTGGATGAATTGGATGATTTGATAATACAGGCTCAACAACGTCAAAAGAATGGAGAAAATCATGAGCTACCGTATGTATCTATATCAAACAAACTTAAATGATCTATTTACTAACATTTCACGAACAGCATGGATCAACTAACACCAGTAAATGTTGTTTCAAGTCATTTAGTTCCTGTTAAAGAAGCAAATTTGAAAAATCTCGAAAAACAACTAGAAGATTTAAGAAACTCTAATGAATCGCTACTGAATGAACTAAATGATATATCGAGTGAAGCAACAGAGATAAAGACTGATATCTCGAATAAATTTAAGAGTTTGGAAAAGTTTGAAAGTCTGGCAAATGATTCTGACTTGAATGAAAGGTTACATAATTTGATAGAGCTTGTATCTACTGAAGAAAAAGGACAAATCATATAATATTATTTAATAAAACTAGATCTTAATGAAGAAACAAATCAGAACAAAAGTAAGCTATAATGATGTAAATATAAAATTTTGAAATGTATTAAAAGTAAAGATAAATTAGGAGAAAATCAATAAACACATAAAACAAAGTATCGAGAGAATTAATGAATAGATCAATCAAGCATTGTCCAATAAGTAATTTGTAGCAGCTTCAAGATTCCATTTTTCTTTAGTTAAAGCATCGAGAGCTTCTTCTTTGGAGAATCCCATTCCTGTTAATTCTTGAACAGCTAATGAACGTGGAGTTGTAGCTATATGTCTTTGAACTGATGGCGAAGAATTAGCAGCTTGACTAGGATGAGTAGGTTCAGGTTGAACAACTTTCTGTTGTGGATTTGGTGATCCATAAGCATTTTGTGAATATGCATGAGATGAATGTGATTGATGTGGTGTTGGAACTTGTTGTTGCTGATTATGGCCTTGAGTACCTTCATTACCAAAACCTGCAAAAATTTGTTCCCATTCTCCAGAGCTTTGGCCTTGTTGTGATGATTGTTCATTTTCAGAAGTTTGTTGTGGTTGATTGAAACTGTCAGCACCATAGAAATTTGAACCATCTAATTGGTCACTTAAGTCTCTACTTTGATTGAAGACATCTTCATCTTCATTTAAAGTATCATCTTCCTTAGCAGCTTCTAAACCTTCAAAGTCATCTTGGAATAGTTCATCAACACGTTTTTCCGGTGTTTTACTTGGAGCAAATGGAGTTTCAAAATTGAAATTTTTTGGAGCTTCACTAGTTCCATCATCAGAAAGAGCAGCTGATTCTGTAACAGCAGCACCAGCACCACCGACTGCACCTACAGCAGCTGCAGTACCACTGTGACCTGAAGTATTGGTTTCTTTGGCACTACCATGTTGTGGTAATGTTTCAGAAGTTTCATGGAATTCATCATCATCATCAGTTTCACTTTCATTGACATTTAATTCTTGAATTGGAGGAAATTCTTCATCAATTGCAGAAGCTGATCTAACTGGTGCTTCAAAATCTTGACCATTACCAGCAGATTCTATAGGAACCATAGAAGTTCTTGGTTCTGGATCTTTAGCTTCAGCAACTTCTTGGGGAACATCGTCTTGTGGATGCTCAGGAACGCTAGATTGTACGTTCCATCCACCAGGAATTGATGATTCGATTTGGTCAGCACTTTGTTGATGTCCCCCAGTTGATGGTCTTAGTGTTAAATCACTTTCTGATTTATTATTATCAACAATTTCAAATGACCCAACACCTGGTGATTCAGCGGATTCAACATTTTCAACATTTTCTGATGGTCTCTCTCCAATGTTATAATCTTTTGATAACACATCAGATGCTAGAGCTGGGGATTCAATAACACTGTCAATATTTTGATTATTTTCTTCAATATCGTCACCACGAACGGATTGTGGGGCATTGTTTTGAACAGATGAAGTTGTTGATTCTGGTCTTTCAATTGGTAGATGGAATTGCGGGTTGACATCACGACCACCTTCATATTGAAAATCATCAGAATTAACAGATGTAGTTTGTTCTGTAGTTTCCGCAATTGGTGAACTGAACTCAGTGTTATTACCTTTTTCACTTTCTGTGGTGCCATTAGTTGCAGCAATGGCTGTACCTCCAATAGCACCAGCAACGGCACCAACGGCAGTACCCAATAAACCTTTTGATGAACCAGATTCCTTTGTAGCACTAGATTCATTTTCTAAATCACGAGAAGCTTCACCAATGGTAGTTTCAACACCACCTGAAGTTTGAGGAATATGTCCAAGTTCTGAGCTTCCAGTTAGAGATTCAGCACCTTTTGAATCGCCATGATAACCACTTGATGATTCTTCAATTTGACGACTTGAAAACTCTTGAACACGTTGAGCATATTGAACTTGTTGTTCTTGCAATTGATGTTCAGCTTGTTCCAATTGTCTTTGTCTTTCTTGTAAGTTGGCAAATAATTGTTGAACATGCGCCTCATGCTGTTGAATTTGCGCTTCTCTTTGTTGCTGTTCTTGAACTCTAGCTTGTAATTCTTCATCTTTAGCTTTGAAACCATTTTCAGCTTGCTCGTGATTTTGTTTACGTTCAAATAAGGAACGTTCGTTTGCCTCAATATCTTGTTTCAAAGTTTCTAATTCTCTTTGTTTGTTGGTGTAGCCTTCATGCTGGGTATCTAATTCTTTAACAGATGCTAACAAAGCAGTGATTTCTTCTTTAATTGAATGAGATGTGATTTCCGCAGTAGACAGCTGTTTTGAATTGACAGCAGCCAACCCTTTACTTTGTCTTACTTCACCTTGGACTTTCTCCAATTGCTTTTGAGCTTCGATATGCTCAGCATTCAAGTTTCCTAAACGTTCTTTTAATGAAGCATTTTCCTTTTGAGATTCTTCAAGTTCGGATTGTAAATTTTGTAATTGAGTTTGAACAGTGTTGTATTGAGCTTCAGCAACCGATGCTTCTTGTCTTAATTGTTCAGTTTCATCCTTAGAAGATTTCAATAATGACTCAACGTGTTCAGTTTGCTTAACTTCTTGTTCATACGCAACCCTTAATTTGGCTAATTTTGCTTCGATATCATTCTTTAAATTGGTAATCTTAGCCAATTCCTTTTCAGCTCTTCCACGCTTTTCATGTAATTGAGAAGTTTGATTAGTTAATGAACCGATTTGATTTGACAAGTTAGCCATATCAGCAGTAGCACGAGACAGTTGACCTGAAATTTCTGGATTAGAATCAGCTAGTAAGTCATCATTTTGTGGTAGACCTCTAGACGATGTTCCAGTTGACTGAAACGAAGGTGCTCTATTTTGAGTGCTGGTTGGAGGTGGAACAGATTTTTGTTGATCTGAACCGGTGTATTGTGGAGAAAATTGACCACTAGTTGACTGTGGATGGAATGGCTGACTTTCTTTAAGTTGGACAGGTGCTTCTGGGGCTTTCGCTTGAGTTGTATCTGAGCTATTTGCAGGTACTGAAACAGGAGCACTAGTATCTGGTGATTCAACTTTTTGCTTTTCAAAAATTTCTTGTCCAAAGGTTGAAGATGGAACAAATGGTTTTGGAGCACCACCAAGGCCTCCAACAGGTGTGTATTGAACAGTTGAATTTGATGCCGTTCTTGTAGATTCCTTTTCAGATAATTTAGGCTCTGGGACGGATGGACTTGGAGTTGAGAAAGCGTCACTCAAATCGACCAGATCATTCAATGAAGATTTTGGTTTAGTATCTCTTGATGGAATATTTGGAATTGATCTTTCTTGTGATGGAGCTGCAACAGGAGCTGGGGCTTGTTGAGAACTTTGAGGAGCAGCTGGAGCAGCTGGAGCAGGTTGTTGTTGTTGTTGATAAGACCCTTGACTTGCAACAGCTGGATGATGATCTGGTAGTAAAGTTTCCGGGATAACATGAGGTAATTCAGCACCTGCAATTTTCTTTTGAACTAAAAACATTGCAATTGCAAATTCTGTCTTAGAAAATTCACCAGTATTATGAATATCAGATAAATCCCAAATATTAGCAAGTACATCCTGAGGTAACTTTGAAGTCATTAAAAATGGTGCGATTTCATTTGGTCCCAAAACGCCTTTTGACTCTTTATCTAGGCCTTCAAAGATACTATCAAATTGTGCTCTTTTTTGTGGAGAAATGACCCAGTCATTAGCTGCATTTGCAAAACTTGATGGAACACGAGAGACATTTGGTCTTGCTCCTGTGACTTGTGGACTGAAAGATGGTGGAACACCGGTATTTGAACCACCAGTAGTGATCGGAGATTGATAAATTTTCAATTGATCCCAAATATATTGTGGTACTAAAGGCGGTAATTGTCTAATAGAGCCATTGATTGTACCTTGGATTAGAAACATTGCAACTGTGAATTCATCTCTATCCAATTGACCTCTATTATGTCTGTCAGCTAAAGCCCAGATTTCACTTAGGACATTGGTTGGTAACTTTGCCTTCAAAAAGATATTTCTGGCTTGCTCACCTGGTATCAGACCAGTTGGAGCACTTTTGGAGAATAGTTGGCTGAATTTGGAGATATCATGATTTGTTAATGGCGGCAAAGATGTAAACTGAGGTTGAAGTGGTTGTTGTGATGATATACTTCCAGTGGAGGAATGTGCTAAAGCTGGTGCAGGTGCAGCAGAAGTTGGACCTGGAATGCCTTGGAATTTAGCAAGTGGTCCAATATAATCAATCAATGCTTTATCAGGTTTAGCACCATTTTGAACATGACCTATTAATCTCAATGCCACTGAAAAGGCGAATTGACTTAAAAATCCCAAGTTTGTTGGATCAGCTATTTGCCAGATTTCACCTAGCACAGGTGGAGGTAAACCAGATTTCTCAAATGTAGTTCTAGCGGTTTCACCAGTGACGATTCCTAAACTTTCATTATCCAAGCTTTTGAAAATAGATCCATAGAATTGTTTTTCCTGCTCAGTCAATGGTTGACGAAGATTTTGAATTGGAGTTGTCATGGTTGATGATTTCAATAACTTTATGTTAATTTCAAGAGTATCTAGATCAGCAAACTCACAAATCAGTGATTTTTAGTACGAAATATAACCTCAGTTATCAATTGCAAACGACGGTGTTTGGAATATGGTCTCTTTGGAAATTCCAGACCAAGTAACTTTCAATTGAACACTGTGGATGCTATCAAATCTGAAACTCTTTATATGTCTAAGCATTTCTTCCAACTGTTTATGGCTTCAGATTTCTGTTATTTCAAAAGGGGCGAACAGATTTGGCCATCGGGTCGGATTTCGAATCAATTCTCGTTTCTCATTCACCACCGGATGTCTACCCCCAAATTTCCTGGCCCAGTCCAAAAATACCAAATGAGTGTTGATGTTCGTTCAATGGCTGGTGAAATCTGGAACATCTGAAACTTTCTCTTCCAGGAACACGGTGTTACAAGTGGATAAGTTGGCATCAGTGTTATTATTAAGAACAATTTTCCGTCAAATAACCAATTAGTGCTGCTCTAAATAACCATCAGATGCTTTATCTCCTCGAAATATAACACTTAGTGAAAAGTAAACAAGGGTACATCAGAACAATACATATCAAGAAATGAGGCTAAGAAAATCAGTTTTAGCAGGATTAGGAATTTCCTTATTACTATCAGCATATTTGGGGTTTGCCAATATCTCATTAAAACATGATAAATTCATACATTTTGTGACATTTTTCCTGTTGACATTGATGTTTTATTGGTTGTTCGACACGTCAAGTATTAGGGCTATACGAAATTTAACATTTGTCATATGTGTTTTAGTTGGCGGAATTGGTTCAGAATTCATCCAAGGGCTGTTGCCTTATCGTGAGTTCGACTCAAAAGATATAGTATGTAATGTCTTGGGGTCTTCATCTGCATTAATTTTATCTATGATATATCATAAGAAATTTATTGAACAAAAACGACAAGAACGTTATGAGCAACTAAGAAATTCAATTCCACCAGATAATGAAGATGTAGACTTTGATATGGATCTTGAAAGCGGTGCTCAAAGTGATCGCTCAAATGATTTGAGCAGATTTTCAAGTAAAGAAGATATCTCAGATATCACATTAAAGAATTTAAGACCGGAACCAGTTGATGATTTAACTGTTGAATGAGTAAACGATGTGGAATAACTAATTACATGGAGGGGAATTATATAGAAACTTTGATAGAAGTGGCAACCGAAAGAACTATTTTAATTTAACGAATGACTTTACGTGAATCCATTTGTACTTCTATACGTCATTTATTTTATTCTACTTGAATATTTAATATCTAAATCAAATCCTTTTTTAACCATCCGCATTATTTGATATCTTCAAATTCTTGAAAAAACGCTCTGAATTTATGACCTGCTCCAATTTTAGTAATTGTGTCAATGTCTTCCTTGGCAAATTCAAACTCGAAAATATCTAAAGCATCAGTTATTCTTTTTTCATTTGAACTAGTAGTGATTGGTAACACACCCTGTTCGTATACCCATCTCAATAATAATTGGGCTTCAGTCTTATTGTATTTATCACTAAGACTTCTCAACACAGTATCTAATGGACCACCTGAAGCTCTAATGATTGGGGTTAACGGACCATAAGCTTCAACTCTAATGTTATGCTTTTTTGCAAATTCAATGATACCAGGAGTTTGGTCATATAAATATGCATGGAATTCGACTTGCAAAACAGATGGCTTAATTTCTGCAATTTCAAACAATTTTTCCAGTAGTTTAACGTCAAAATTTGAAACACCAATATTCTTAACTAGACCTTCTTTATATGCTTTTTCAAAATCTTTCCAAGCTTGTTCCATTGTAACACCATGTGATAGTTCAGGATTAAATTCCGGAGTATGAATCAAATATAGGTCAATGTAATCAGTCTCTAATTCTTTTAAAGCAGTTTGAACAGCTTCATATGGATTCTTACTTGGAGCCTTAACAGAACGATAACCTGGAGTGTATTTATCAGTGATCCAGATCTTGGATCTATCAATTCCTGATTTCTTAATACCATGCGCAACTTCACGATGTGTAAGATAAAATTCGGCTGTATCTATATGGGTTATACCCAATTGAATAGCATTTGAAACTGCATTGGATAAACCTTCATCAATAGCATTTTGATCTTCTGCATCTCTGCTTTTTTTCCATTTTGTACCAGTACCATAACCGATCGCAGGGATTTTACCATTTGGTAATGTGAATGAAGGTGTATTCAATTGTTTGACTGTCATTGGATAAGTAGCGATTTGTGTTGAGAATTCAGTTCTTATCTTTGGAGCAGATCTATCATTTTATACGGATTTTTTTTTTTTGTTTTTTTTTCGAAATTTTGACATCTTAATTAACGGTTCACCGAACGGATAGATAGTTGCGTACGCTCAAAGACGTGGAACTTCTATTTAAGTAAAAGCCTTTTCGTGTTTCCAATAGTGAGTATGGATTCGCATTCCAGTGGAATGATGGGTATCTTTTAGGCACATAATAACCCTTCGTTTCCGGCTTTCCTCCATAAAATGGCACATTATATTAATATCATTCTAGCTCAATCTAAGCCAAAATTAAGACAGAGTACAAGAGATTTTGCATTCATCTCTTTAATTTAACAACAATACGACCCTCCGATAAATATACAAATATATATTAAAATGCCTTATTTACATGATTAGATTCTCATATTCCCATAATTTAAAACCTATTTTAATTTAACGTAAGCTCTTTGTAACATGGCAGTTTTATGAATTTGTAATCTCTTGTCATAACCAGCAGATTTACCTTCATAAGCTGCAATTAATTCTTCGCCGAATCTAACTGATAAACTTGATGAACGTCTTTTCTTTGCACCTTCCATTAACCATAAAAATGCAGTTCTATGACGCTGTCTTTGAGTTAAAGGAGCAGGTAAGACAATGGATTTAGCAGCACGAGTCTTCTGCGTTTTAATAGTCATTAATGGAGCCATTCTATCTAAAACTTCCTTCAATACTTCAACGGGATCTTTTCTAAGTTGTAATCTAACGATATACAAAGCCTCAGCCATAACTCTTTGAGCAGTAGCTCTTTTACCATCTTTCATAATCATGTTTGTTACATGTTCCACAATTGGATCTTTCTTTAAAGGTATTGGTTTATTTACAAGACTTTCAACTTTAGCCAATTGTTCTGGAGTTGGATCAACACCGTATTTTTCAACAAATTTAGATTTTGGTGCCACTACCTTAGTATAACCTTTCGCTTTAATCTCTTCCCTCATTTCTCTAATAGTGCTGATCCATTCTTCAGCGATTTGATCAGGATCTTGGGGTTGTTCTATGACGTTTGTTGATGATTCTTGTGATGTTTTGGATGATTCTTCTTTAGGTGGTATTGGGGAACTAGTACTATTGAATCTGACAGTTGGAAGAGCGACCCTGACTGGAAGTCTTGGTGTCACGCCTATAGAGGCAGGTATCCTCATAACTGATCTGAACATCCTGATTGTGTTTAGGGGTTGGGTAAATGATCGATGATAGATGTCTTCAAACAGCTTCTCTTCGTTAATTTTTCACTTTTCCTGATGGTTTTTTGGAAAAAAAGTCAATCTGCTAATTTCCGCGAATTCCGCGAAGTTTACCCTGTGCTGATGCTCTTCGCGTTGTAAATTCGCGAAACTCTGGTGTTTATATTGCACAAGATCTATAAACATTGGACTTTATCTGGGTGTAGAGATTGTGCTTTTAGAGAGTCTTGGAGTGATAGAGTAGTTTGCCCTGAATTATCAAAGATAGCAGATACCAGGAATGAGTGAAAACAAAATAGATTGTGAGTTGGATTGAAACCGCTCTGGAATTATCATCAATTACTGACAAATCAACAGTGAATAAAGAACTTGAGATCATAATACAAAACAGACAGTTCAAAAATGAGGATACTGAGAAATGGGGCTCAATACTTGCTGAGATACCATCTTACCTTGAGAAAGTTATTGAACAGGAATATAAGTCCACGTTAGACACCATCATTAAAGATCCATTAGATTCCAATTGCAAAGAAACTTTACAATCATTTACGAAACGTTTAACAAAACATTTATTCTACAATTTTGATTCATATCCACCGTTCACTATAGTGAGGCTTTCAGAAATACTAAACTCTCCAAAGAAGCATTATAATAAACCTGAAAAATTTCTAAGAGCATTAGAAAACGTGATACAAGTATCTTCATCAATAGCTGATTTCCCACAACCCAGTTTTGATGATGTTAAATTGAATGGTGATGAAGGGGAAAGCGTTAAAGTCAATGGCGATGTGGTTCCTGTTACAGTAGGCTCAGGTGATTCGCAAACGATATTTCTGACAAAAATCCCATGGTTAACAGAAGAAGACATCAAAGAGATTGAAAGTGAACATTATTTGGCTGATGAATACCCATTAGGTGAAGCCCCATTAAATGAGCAATATGATCATGAAGAGCGTCCGGTGGAGAACGAGCAAAAGAAGAGAACCTTGGAGGAACAAAAAGATTCACCTGAGAAAAAACATAAGCCTGATGAAGACCAACATAATCATGGACATGAAGGTACTGAAGATTTTAATGATACGGAAACAGAAGAACCCGTAAACAATGAAAACAAAGCTGAAGAGGAAATACCGAATGAAACAAATGAAAAAACAGATCAAAACCATAAGAAGTCTGAGCAAAATGAGAGCGATCTTCCATCTATACGGGATTCTGAGACTTTTAATGATGCAGCACAAAAAGAAGAATCAACAAATAGAGAAGCTAAAGATGGTTCTAAAGAAGAACATAATGATCCTAAAGAAGAGTTGAAAAGCGATTTAGAGGATTCGAAAGAAGACGTAAAAGAACATTCAAAAGAGGATTCCAGAGAAGATATAAGTATAACGTCAGAAGCTGATGAGACACTTGATGAAGACAAAATGGATATCAATACAACTCTTGAAGATGATCAAATGGATGTGGACTAAGAAAGCCGTCAATCCCGCACAGATCGAGGTCATTAACTACGACATACGATACCAATATCTTAAATAATTTCTTTATGAATATCGATCGCAAATTAATAGTTTCAAAAAAAAAAGATGACTATAACTCGTATTTGAAATGTAGGATGGAGAAATTGAGGAGTGAAATAACATGTATGATATATACAAACTTTTTATTTTCCCTTTTAAATAATAGCTCTTGATAAACCATTGATTAAATAAATAATGAATGGTTATTGTTAAGACGTATTTTCCCCCTCAAAAAACACACATATAAATAGTTTGAGAAAACACATGTTACGAAAATAAATGATAAAATGGTTTCATGATTCTTATTTTTTTTAAAATTTTTTTGTAATAAAAATTGATTTTATTTCTCTATATTGTTGAATGATTACAGGTATGAATAAATTTAGAATATTATAATTGTTTCTTTGTTTTTTTTATGATTTTTTTTTTAATTTAATATGACATTATTAACATTAATATAAAATTAACTTATCTACCATCTCATCATTGAGGTTTCGTTTCTGATTCTGTTGTAATCTAATAAATCTTCAATTTGACCAGTACCAGCAATAGCAACATCTTGATCCCATAATTTTTCAGAAGCCCAAGTTTTGATGGTTGCAACGTTAACTTTATCGATTTGAGCAAAAACTTCATCAGCTGAAGGTCTTCTACCTTGACCAATGACTTTTGAACCGATATCATTAGCAACAGCCAATGGAGTTGATAATTCAAATAAGACTCTGTTTTTCAATAAAGCTTTAGCTCTTGCAACTTCAGTTTCACTAATTGAAATAGATAATCTATTCCATTCCTTCATGGTGAAATGAACTAAATCATCAATTTGACCAATGTTTGAGATTTTAGCTTGGAAACCCCATAAACCAGCATCTTTATATGAAAGAGAGAAATGGTTCCAAGTATCAGCTAAATGGGTTTCATTAACGACACCAGTTAATTTAACACCTAAATGTCTTGAAATTGGTTCATTGTAATTGTAATCACCAAAGATTTGAGCAGCAACTTTAGCAGTGTAATAGTTTGGAGAGTTCAAAGCTTCACCTTTTTGAGCAATTGAAATATAAGCATGAGGTAAAGTGTCATCTCTTAATCTAACTTCTGAACCTAAAAATTTTGGAGCTTTAATAGCTGGAGCTTCACCAGTTTGAATGTTCAATTTTTTAGAAACCAATTCAACAACATCTTCATGTTTCACATCACCAGTAGCAACAACAACAGCATTTGATGAAACATATTGTTTTTTATGGAATGAAGTTAAATCATAGTCTACAAGACTTGATAAAGTTTCAGAAGTACCAACAGTTGGTAAAGCTAATGAAGTGTTTTGGAAAGCAGTAGCATGTAAGTGTTGTAAAACTCTTTCAGCATGACAATTTTCTTCAAAATATTCAGCTTCTTTTGCAGCAATTTCACGTTGTTTTAAGACTGATTCTTGTTTGAATTCAGCTTGAGCAACTTTAGCATTTAATAAATCTAAAGCTTTTGGTAAAGAATCTTTTAAACCTTGAGTATAGTAAGCAGAATAATCTCTTGAAGTGATTGCACCTAATTTGAAACCGTTTTTCAAAGCATCAACTTGATTATCTTCAACAACAACTTTGTTTAATAAGGTGGAGACACCATTATTGTAAGGGTTTTCAGCGGTGGAACCAGCACCAAAGTATAAACCTAAGAAAGCAGATTTGGCTTCTGGGTTAGCTTCAGTGGCAACGGTGACACCATTACCTAAAGAAGTATATTGAGTTTTACCATGAGCGGTTGCAATTGAACGTCTTAAAGCAATTGAACGCTTAGCAGTTGTACGGATGGCTGAGGAGCTGAGCATCTTTCTTTTTTTCCTAAAATGAACAACGAGTAAGGTGAGTGTGAAGAATCAACAGATCAAAAAGCGGGAGCACCAATTGTGGGAGATTCAACTAAACGATGATGATGATGAAGGTATACTTTAGCTGTTTTGGTTCGAAAACTTTTGAATGGCCTTGAAAATATCTTTCAGCTGTGAATTCGCAGCGCAGCCAATAAAAAAATGCGAATTGGAAAAAACACTTTTGGAATGGCCAGAAAGCGAGAATTCGCGGAAAATGGGTCAGAGGCGGTTCGAGACACACGTTTTATTTCCCAGTACATAAACTTTTTCAGAACGATTGATAGATTTATTATCGATCTGACACTTTTGTCCATATTCTTCAAGTTTATACATCAGGGATGCTCAAGTTAGGACTACGTGCGCAGCCTAAATATCGCTTCGGTGCTAGAGCCATCTCACTAAGGCCAAACTTTGAAAAGTACAAGCTCAAAGAACAACCACCAGGTTATGTTGTTGGTACAGTGAATGAAGCCACTCCACAAGCTGAAATAGATTATTTCCATGGTTCTTATCATTGGAGTTATGAAAGACTAGTGGCTGTCTCTTTGGTTCCATTGGCTGTTACACCTTTTGTTGCAAGTGTGGATTATCCAGTTTTAGATTCTATCTTGGCTGCTACGTTATTAATTCATTCTCATATTGGATTTACATCTTGTATTATTGATTATATTCCAAAAAGAGTTTATGGTATATGGCATAAGTTTGCTAGATACCTATTAACTTTTGGTACTACCGTTGCATTATATGGTATTTACGAAATGGAAACTACTGATGTTGGGTTATCAAATTTGATTAAGAAAATATGGGCAAAAGAAGAAGCACCAGCATCTTATTATCTATAGAATCGATTATGTTCACATTAGCATTATTATATATTTATTTTTTAATCTCTGTATATATACAATCAATCACATTGCCTTCATTTTATTTCCAGTAGATATATGGGAAATCATAGTACTGACTTCCCAGCCGCTTTTCTAGCTAACCTATCAGCTTCTACATTTCCCTTAATACCAACATGCCCTTTTACCCATTTAATTTCAAAAACGTGATCATTGAAGACTGGAGAATAAGTATGATAGAAATTTTTAATCTTTTTATAATCCTTAACCATTTGTTTCAATTCTGGTACATCTGAACGTTTAGCATAATCCTGTTCTGTCCAACTACTTGAATATTTACCCAAGATATTCTTTACAGTTTCAGAATCTGTTAATATAGTATACTTGGGAAATAAATCCCATTTCTCATCAATATATAAATCAATCTCTGATGCTATTTGTCTCAATACAGCAGCTGTAGCCTTGACTTCTGAGATATAACTGCTCTTAGGACCCTGTATCAATGGGACTGATTTGTTTCTAGGATCATCAGGACCAAAATATATACCATAACCTGCTTTATCCTTTGAAGGACCATCTTTACTCGGTATGAACGACCCATCACAAAATATAACTTGTGGTTTCAAAGATTTCTGTTCCTCCATTAAAACTTTTGAATTATTAGAAAGGAAACTTTTTATCATTGATTCCCTAGAGTCAGGCGACAACGGTGGGAACTCAGTTGAGGATTGATTAACAAATGCCTCAGCATCTTGTAACTTTTTAAATTTTTTAAAAGTGACACCTTGAATACCTTTTGTGAATTTATCACATTCAGTCCAACTTTTGACAATTTTGGTCTTACCATCCTTATAAACAATTCCGTAATAAACTTGTTTCTTATCTTTATGTTGTCGTAGTTTTTTACTAGATAATGATGATGATTCAGCGTCTGAGTCAACTTCAGTTTGTGATCCAATTGGGATGAAATCTTTATCACTTCCAAATGCATCATTATAACTCACAGTTCCATTCGGACCAGTGACAGCTTTTGCAATTGGTGTAGAACTTGAGTTACTTGTAGAGACCCCCCTTGGAACTTCATCAACGCCAGATATTCGATTATAATGTTCCATATACTGCTGTGCTATTCTTTCATTTTCATTGACAATACTAGCCTTTGAACTATCACCAGCAGCACCCCATTTGCTAGTTATAGTTTTATGAGTTGGTAACTTATCAATCAACTTTGAACATGATATTCCAGCTCCTGTACCATGATTTTCTTTACCATTATTTTTTTTTATGAAGCCTTGAGCTTCTGTTGCTGTCTTAAATTTTTTATATTCAGCACCACTAAAGCCATCTGTTTGATGTTTACATTCATCCCACGTCTTATATATACCAGGGGTTCTCCCTTTCCTTACAGCATAAAAGGCGCATTTCGCCATTGTACGTATAGTTGATCTCACTTTGAAAAATTCGATATGTCAATGTCAATGATGATTTTAAATCAGGTTTAATGAACGTTGACCTTTGTGAATGTTGATATTTGGGGTAATCCGTAGTAGCTTTGCGGAAACAACAGCTAAATTGGTGTTAAAATTTATTCAATGCCAGTATCCCCTGGCACAAAGCAACACCAGCACAGGTATTATCCTTCAACAGTCTAATATTCAAGTATTCTCCACGAAACACTGCTGCTACTTATATTGGAAAATAATTCGCGGATTATAGTGCGATTATGTAATTTCGCGAAGAAAGTTCAGAGCTGGAAAAAAATCAACGAACTTCATGAAAAAGTAGTGAATCGTTGAAATATTTGATAGATCCTGAAAGTGCTAAAACTCATCACACGTTATCCAGAATCTCTTACGTTTGCAGCATGGGTAACTTTCGTTTTCCAGTGAAGTTCAAACTTCCAAGAACTTATATCAACAACTGGGTTTTACGTGATCATTTTAAACGTTTACAATCTGCTGAACATGAAGTTACAACTCGTGCTTTAAAATTCATTGCAAGAAACACTCAACTTCCCCCAAAGGCAAGATTGGAAGCTCAACTACAATTAACCACCATGCCAAACTATACGAGAATGACACAAGTTAAAGATCGTTGTGTTGCGAGTGGTACTGCAAAATCCGTCATTAAAGAATTCCGTTTAAATAGAGTAAGTTTTTTTTTTTTTTTTTTTTAAAAACATCAATATGATTATTTATAAATGATTCAGACATACTAACAATTCATAGACGCAATTTAGAGAAAAAGCTAATAAGGGTGAACTGCCAGGTGTTAAAAGAGGTGTTTGGTAGGCGATTTTGTTGGTTGCAATATTTTTCATTCAAAGATATTTGGTTTCAAAAGTTACATTGGGCAACACGCTGAAACTAAAAAGATTGGGAAAGTGCCTCATGCATATTTGAGGATTATATATAATATAATTTGGTAATGGTTTTATGTAAATAGATGATTTTTTAGGTTATTTTGTGGATTTTCCGCTAGGAGTGCTGTAGAAGACTTGATTCAGTTCTTCATATAACTTGAGTTACCATGTCCCGTCTGCTCAACTGATAACTATTGGTGGCTACTGAATCATATCTTGAAACGGGATGTCAGATATATCGATCCGTTTCAAGGTGTCTTAATGATTTTTGGAGTTCGATGCTCCAAATGATAGACCCTTGATTCTTGAGCAGCCGAATATATAACTTCTACCGGAGTGTTTCCAAAGCTGGTTTGAGCTGCTCGGCCAACTTATCATCTCTTCCATTTACAAGGTACAGACCTCCCACAAATTTACCCAGAGCTACCTGGTCCCCTATAGTTCTCATTGTGTATTCTACTTTTTAACACTAAGCGAAATTATCCTAGCTTCAGAAATTTGTTACTAGGTGACTTTTCCGCGTTTTTCAGAAAAACAAAACAAAAACAAAGAATCTCTACTAGCGTCTTTCATTGATATTATCAGAGAATAATTTAGCGAAGCTTTTTAGATCGTGTTAAGGCTAGTTGCTGCTATATTGCGCAAGCTCCGCTGTTGGTGCTACTTGCAATGATGACTTCTGTTGCAATGAAGGAGCTGGTAATGGGTGATGAACCTATCCAATTTTTCGCTCATAGAACTTCAAGACGTTCAGCCAAAAAAAACTCATGGAATCAAATATCTGATTTCTTTGTCAATTCAGTCATCCCTGACTTCGATGATAACTTGCTCATTGGAGCAGTTGAGGAATGTGCGGAATGGAAACGTTATACTGAACAAGATATTGAAGATATTGAAATATTGTATGGGAATAGTAGCCGTGTAAGAAGATCATCAATGACCTTGTTAATCACTGATGGTACTGAGCAAGAGGAAGACGAATCTCCAGAACCAGTCGTTGAGTTCAAATTAGAAGATAAATTGTGGGTTATGTCAGGCTTACATCAAGGACCAGTTACTGATAAGAAACATAAAGCTGCTTTCCAAATGCCATTGCCACAAGGTGATGGTTTGAACTGGCTGAATAGTCAACATGATTTTAAATTACCATGGAATATTTATTGCCCAACTGTGGAAGGAGATAGAAATATTGTCAAATGGAAGAATAACTTGAAGCGCAACCAATGGCTTGTTGAGAATCCATTCACCAAGGGTTTACTTAATAAACATTTGAAACATCGTTGTGCTTCGTGTGAACAAGATTGTATCAATCGTAAGGTACGGTATGAATGTTCACCATATAATTGTAAAGCTGGAGATAAAGATTGTGGTAATAGAGCATTTTCTCAATTGATGAATGATTACAAAGATCATAGAAAATATGCTACTGCTTATGAGGTGATCCAAACAGAGAAAAAAGGATGTGGTTTACTCTCTGTCAGATCATATAATCCATCCTCGTTAATTGTTGAATATACTGGTGAGGTGATTAGTTTGGATGAAGTTGATTATAGACTAAGTACGATTTATAAAGGTGCTGAAAATTACTATTTTATAGGGTTAGATAGTAATTATATCATTGATGCTGGTCAAAAGGGTTCGGTTGCAAGATTTGCTAACCATTCTTGTGAACCAAATGCTGAAATGCAAAAATGGTTTGTTAATGACGAACCTAGAATCGGTTTATTTGCTAAGCGTCCAATCGAAGCAGGTGAAGAAATTACGTATGATTACAACTTTAGATGGTCGGATGCTACCGAAAGACAAGTTTGTTATTGTGGATCTAAAAATTGCCGTGGTTATATTGGTAAAGCTGATGATGATGATGATCATGATGATTATGACGATGAAAGTGAGTTCGGTGATGAACTAACTGCTGAATTTGGTAAAAGTACCCAAAGCCCTTCAAAAGTTGCCCGTCCAAGAAAAGGTATACATCCAAAAATACTTTCTTCTGATAGTGAGGAATCAGATTCTTTTTCTACACCTTTGGACGCGACGAAAAGCAATAAAGGCGATGATAGCTCGTTTGATATTGGAACTGAAAGCTCTGTCAGCTTAGAAAACTCAAATGAAGATTCTGATGTTAGTGTCTCAACTTTTGATTCTGATGATCGTCCCAAACCAAGATATAATTCAAAGTTATTTAAGTCAAAATCAAACTCAAAATCAAAAAGAAAACAACATTCAGATTCGGCTTCAGATAACCAGATTGATCGTGAAACTGTAATGGCTGCTCTATTGGAAGCTGAAACTCAAAAAATGGATGAAGACATTCGTCAACCTGTGGAACAAGTTCAAGCTTCATCTCTTCCGCCATTTGAATCAAGGTCATCATCCCCAATTACAAACGGTAACAGACATCTAAGGTCAGGAAGTTCATCAGTTCAACCAGAGAATAAAAAGAAGAAAGTGATTATCCCTAGTGATGAGAATGATCAAGAAGAATTAAACTCTGCTTCTGTTAGTAATTGTACGAAACTTGGATCAAAAAGTCCAAACAAAGAAACTATTGATCCTGAAGAGATGTTATCAGATGAATTTGTTGATGTTCCAGAATTTGAAATGAGCAAAACTGACAATTCTTTTGTTAAACCAGAACCAAAGTCACCAAATATTTCAAAGACTAAAGAAAAACCTGTTCCAATCAAAAAGAAGCATCCAGTTTTCAATAATAAAAAAAATTATTCTATGAATAAAGACTTCTCAGAAAGACTGAAAAATCAATCAAAAAATACTAGTACTAGTAAACCTTCAAGTCCAGCTCCAAACTTTTTCAATCTTAAAAAGAGTAAAAGAGGACAACAACATAGACCGGCATCTCTAGTTCCACCTCAGCAATATCACTATCCACAACAACAACAGCAATACCAACACCCTCACTATTATGATTATAGTTCTGCACCAGGTCCAGGGTATGAAAATAGAGCACATTTTGAAGCTTGGCCAGATGCTTATGAAGATCAACATAGTTCTTCATCTCCATATCATGCCCAATCTTATTCACCTCAACCATCATATCAACAAGTTCAACCTCAAGAGCAACAGCAAGATCGACAATTACAGCTTGTTGTTGCACCTGATCCAATTGAAACCATTGACTATGATGCTCAACCACCTCCGCCGCCAATTCCACCTACAAGATACCAAAACAATCGATCTCCTTATTATCCACCACAATATAGTCATCCTGGATACCCTTCTGGATATCCTCAATATTATCCTCCACCTCCACCTCCACCTCCACCAGTGCTACCAAAAGGTTATTATCAACCACCACATGGATATTATAAGTCATACCCATATTATCCTCCACCTCCATCATTTAATACATATGGAGCACCACCTCCACCTCCACCTCCGCCTAATGGATATGCAAATTATCAAGACGATTCATATGCAAGAGAACAAGAAATGTATCCAGAAGTTGGTTATGATGAAGGTCTACATGAAAGATCTACTCAACAACAATCACCTCCTTCATCTCCAAAGAGACAAATGAATCCATCTAATCGCGGAAATCCACTTCCTGAAGACCCAAGAAAACGTAGGAAGATAAAGAGAAGTCAATGAGCTCTTTATTTTGCGGTTTATTGTCTTAGTGTATATATATATATTTAGATGTGTTCCTTATTTTTTTTTTTTCTTGAAATTTTGCTTTTTGGTTTTTGGCTTATTAACGTTCAAAGTTTTAATTCGATATATGTGTTAAATTAATATATAAATTTACAAAGTCTACAAGACTGACAAACATCCTAACATGTAAACAAATTATATTAAATATTACAACAATTTTCAGCTTTAACAGACTAGCTGCTAACTATTTCTATACCTTCTTTGGTGCCCTTCTTTTAGGACCTTTAGTCCTTTTCTTAGTTAAATGTTCTAATTCCTTTTTCGGTTTATCACTTTCCAAATCTGCATTATCAAAAGTTGAAGCCTTTTGAGATAATTTAGCAGGAACTTCATCTTCTTGTGTCATGAATGGTAATTTAACCGGTTTCAATTCTGTATCAGTTTGTGCTCTTTTCAAGATTTTTTCTAAATTTAAAGAAGCTTGTTCTTTTTGTAAAGATTTTGCATCATTTTTTTCATCTTGTAATTCTTTTGTTGATTTAAGGTTACCTAATTGGTTTTTCAAAACCTCTTTAGAATTACTAAAAACTCTTGGTTTTGGTTTATCAATTGAAGGTGGTGGTCCTTTATTCTTAGATTTCATTTTATTAAGTATTTCTAATGCTTCAACTTCCTTTACTGATGGTTTCCTTTTAGGTAATGCAGGTTTTAATTGATTTTTTTGACTCACAGCTTCAGGTGTTGGTTCTTCAATTTTCTCTTTTTGTGCAGCTTGTCTTAATTGTTCTTTTTGTGCTAATGCTTCAGGAATTTTCAATGATGGTTTTCTTTTAGGTAATGGTGGTTTTAATTTATCTGCTTTTTTCAATGCTTCTGGAACTTCTAATGATGGTTTACGAGCTGGTAATGCAGGTTTTAGTTTTGATTTATGAGCAAGAGCTTCAGCAGTGATATCAGTTGATGATGATGTAGGAGAAGATGATGTTGGAGCTGGTGAAAGTTTCTTTTTAAGAAAATCAGGTTCTTCATCATTTGTAAGTTGCTTCTTTATAGGTGATGATGATGATGTTCTTGTTTTTTTCAAGATTTGTGGAGAAAAACTTGGTTCAGGTGACGATTTCTTTGGAGAAATTATTGGTTTCTCTTTTGGAGTTTCAATATGATTTAATTTTCTAGATTCCAATTCTTTTAAAGTCATATGTTGTTTTTCTTTTGAAGTTTCATTATCTTCCAACATTTTAGCCAATGTATTTGATTTTGATGGTACAATTGGTTTTATTTTGGATTTTGGTAATTCAAATTCTTTATGTGGAGTATTTTTCATTGCAGAATCTAACCAAGAAGCTTGTTTTGGTTCAGAATTATTTAAATGAATTTTTGGAGTGGTATCTTGCCATTGTGGGGTTGAAGTAGTTTTCTTTGCTGCAGAATCCAACCAAGAAGCTTGCTTTGGATCTTTATTGATATGGATCTTGGATGTAGTATCTTGCCATTGTGGAGTTGACGTGGATTTTTTAGCAGCTGAATCTAACCATGATGTAGGTCTTGGATCTTTATTAATCTTAACATTTGAAGTAGTATCTTGCCATTGTGGAGTTGATGAATTCTTTTGAGCAGCTGAATCTAACCAAGAATTTTTTTTGATAAATCCATTATTGTTATCTCTCAAAGATAATGGTTTCGAGGGTGGTATAGGTTTAGAATTTGAAGTTCCCATTGATGGTGATGATGACGATGGTGATGAATTTGTAAATTTTGAAAAATCTAATTTTGCTGGAGATTTTTTAATTGGGGATGTAGTTTCTGAATTTGTTGGTCTTAATGGTGATACTGTATTTAATTCTTGTTTTCTTGGTGATCTTTTCAACTGAGATGTTTGCTGTGTTGTTGAGTTTGAGGGTAATGTAGCAGGTGGTGATAATGAAGGTTTTTGCTTTGCTGCATTTGACCAACCATTTGATTGAGTTGTTGTTAATGCTGATGATAATGAATTTGAACCAATTCCACCTTTTCTATCCCTTTTTAAAGGCTTTGGCTTTACTGGAATGTTATCTTCATTTTCTTCGGGTTCATCATCAACTTCAGTAATTTCATGATTATTACCAACAAGTCCTTGAATTGTATTATCAAGAGATTTTTTTTGTTCATCAGTTAATTGAAACTTGGAATATCTTGAAGAAGTTTTATAATTTGGTGTTGATTTTGTTAAAGTATCATCAAACCTTATAATATTAGGAATATCATCATATTTTTTATAAGTTTTCTCTCTTGATATTGAACCTGTTGATGCTTTAAATGTTGAATTAATTGTTGGAGATGGGAAAGAACCTGTTGATGCTCTGAAATTTGAATTTAAGTTATCAAAATCTTTATCCAGATCCGATCTAAAACTAGATGATGGTTGTGATTTTGCAAAAGAAGATGGTTCTATATTTTCATCATTCCCATTTTTGTTAAATTTTCTAGCCTTTTCATAATTATAAGCAGAATCATAAATTAAATGATCAACATCTAATCTATATTGACTTGAAACACTTTTATTAAAATTTTGTAAAGAATCAGAATGTGGTATTGAACTTCTATACTCCGGGATAGCATCATTAGATTCTTCTCTAGCAATTGGATTTGGGATTGAAATATTATAATCAAATTCCCTTGATTTATATGATTGGATATCATCTTTTAATTTCCTTCTTCTTAGTTCATCTTCATTTTGTCTTTGTAAATCAAGTTGTTTTACTCTTTCTAAGAAATCTTCAACGTTTTCTTCAACATCCATTATGATAGATAGCAAAGTGAAAAGTTTAGGCAAATTAATATCGATTATTTTGAAATCAGTTTATTTATCAAATTGGTTTGTTTTCATTTTATGTTTGATCAAAATATTGGAATCGGTAAGGACACTCGACACATACAAAAATTTGGATTTTGAGCTTTGAATGAATAATTTTGTCTCCACACAAAAATAGGTATATTTATATATATTTCTACTCGGTTTATTCGAAAGCTTAATATGATGGTATTAGCATATTTTTGTTTTTACAATTTGGAAATTCACTATGGGCTGACTTTATCAAATTATGTGAAAATTATAGGATACTACGTCGTAATAATAAATAAATTTCAAAATTTATATATATATTAATATTATGGATCATAATTTTTGATTAATATAATTCACAATATTTCATTCCTCATCTAAAATGATATATTTAAGCTGGTACTACGTCTATTATAAAGGATTTAATCTTAAAACACCTCCAATAGTTTTCAGGATATATAAAAGCTGTCATGATTAGATGAATAAACTTCATGATAAATTAAGAGTTCGCGAACCTTTAACGATAATAACTTCAAATTATAATTATTAACATAAGACGCAAATTAAGTGTTGATAAAAGATAAAATATGACTTGAAGTTAATGACATATTTTCCAATGAATGTTTATTAATAATCATAGAGTCTCTAGGTTCATCCAATGCTAGCCACTCTTTTGTTTCACTTTCATTCAGGAATATTGTTAAATTTAGTTTCCATTATAAAGTCGTTATAAATAATTTTAATGTCTTTCATTCCGATCACCGGAGCAAACATGATATTAAACAAATATTAACATTAACCTACAATTAATTGAAAACTTTTACAAAAATAATAACTACATTAGGGTATTGCCTCAAATATTTCCTTCAATTATCCTGATGTGTGTATTATTGTATAACTCCTATTTAAATTCAAGCAAGATATCAATATAAAAAAAGACATATCTGTATAAATTGATTATTGATACGGAAATGTATGCTATAGACTTCCCAGTTTTAAGCTATAGCAAATAGGGTCCAAATTTCTTTATCTCCATACCAAAATCAATCTACACCTCTAATTAAAACCATAATTTATCGCACTAACCAACCCGTAACATAAAAAAAACCCTTCAATTAACCATATAGACAAACCGTAACCACTAAATGAACCTGATGATATATATATATAAAAAAAAAAAAAACAACTTATGAGCAATATGTATCGTAATGAAAAAAAAAAAAAAGTAGAGACCACTTATAATGATATTGATAGTGAAATTGTAACTAATGAAACCTATTTCGAATGTTGTGAATATTCAACTCACTTACACTTCACAATTGTTTGAAGTTCCAAAATATATTTTCCTTCTTTATATTTTTGATTCTTAACTTCACTTAAATGATATTTCCAACCAACTAAATTACCACATTGATGACAACTAATATCACTAACTAAATATTTTCCAGTAATCATATGACGATATTGTTTTGTACCTTGAGTAATATTGACGCTGGTGGTATTAAAAGTTAGTAACAATTCATACTTTAAATGATCAAATGAATAGAGCGGTTTGATAATAAATATATCCGCTCCACAATATAATTGTATTATATACTTACACTTTATCCATAAGGAATGCATCACCTGTTCTACCTCTGTAATCTTTTGATAAAATCAAACTTGAAGAAGACAAATGAGTTCTGCAACAACTGCATCCATAAGTGACAGCTGTTGTACCGTCTGAGTCGATGTAAGTTGAATAGCGTAATCCCATGACTGAGCTATTGTAGTTATTGTAGTTATTGTATTGTATATCTGTTCTTAATTGAGCGGTTAAAGTTGTTGATGTTGTTGATGTTGATAACAGCCAGCTAAAGGAGTATAGTATCCTGTCAATGTTCAATGAATTGTCCACTCAGCTGCTTATCAGTGTGCTCAATGGGATCCAGAGGAGATAGTAAAGACAAAGGTAAAGACAAAGGTCTTTGTTGCAGTTGTAATAGTTGTTGATGAGAATTCCCACTGGTTAATTATAAACCAGTCAGCCAGAATCACAGTCTCAGTTTCAGTTTTACACTGTGGGAATTTGTAATTGCAATCTCATGTATACGCTTAAATTTGATTAGATTGGGAATATTTCCTAAAAGATAACCACGAATTGCGTTATTGAATTCCCATTTAGAGAATGCATTGTGAGTGTATTTAGAAACAGGTGACAAACGATACCATTAGTGAGTAAATTGAACAATGTTACACTATTAAACGATGTAACAAGTATTCATTGATGGATAGATACACACTGAGTTGTTTTATCCGTAACCATTCGAACCATGTACTATTAATTACCCATCCATATATCTCATGCTGATTGATCTACATGGCACATTATTGTAAAAGAGGAAATGTGTTATTCCAAGAGGAACTGTGAGTTACAACACTGGGGGAATGAACAAGGAGAAACCCCTGTACAAAGTACATCCTTCAACTAGAACACGTACATCAAATATACACTCTCTTTCTTCCACATTAAATATTATCAAATCTAATTCAAATATAATCCCTATATATTCTTTTGTATGTGTCACAAATTAATTCCTAAAACGGACACTGGGGCAAAAACCTCCACTAGACTTCCCAATCGGGAAACAACAAATTAACACGCTCGTATCTCTCTGATTCTTGAATTCAATGTCAGGTGATTTGTCGAGTCGGAACTCACTTGCCCCAAATAATTATCGATTTAAATCAAGATTTTACTTTATCAAAATTATATTGAGTTGTATCATTTGAAGTATAATCTTTGTCATATCAGTACAATCTTATCCATTTATTGGTAGAAACTATTGATTCAATTAATAGGAATTGCCATGGAGTACATCAAAGTGGCAAGAGTGAGTCTTATAACTTTCAATGTCTTTATTGATTTATATATTTGTTTATATTTGGTCTAACATATTGATAGGTGGATGATGTTATTCTTCATAAACGGGGTTATATAATTCATGGTTCATTACATTTAACTACTCATCATTTAATATTTACAGTCACTAATCCTCGTCCCAATGAATTGAAAGAATTATGGCTTTGTTATCCAATGATTTCTTCAGTTGAAAGGAAAAAGGGGTCGGCGCTTTTAAATCTTTTAGAAAATTCAAGTATAAATGGATTAGATCAATTTGAATCAATTGATAATGATCATAATAAAGATATTTTACAATCAAAATTTATTAAAAATCTACCCAAATTGTTTAATCAAAATGGTAAAGAATTAAATTTATTTAAATTATCAACATTAAAAATTAATTGTAAAGATTTTAATTATTTATCATTTGATTTTGAAAATGAAACAAAATGTCTTGATGTATTTGAATCAATAATGAAATTAACTTGTCTTAATGATATAAATCAATTATATGCATTCATTTATCAACCAAATTCAATTGAACGTAACTTTAATACATGGAATATTTATGATCCAATAAAAGAATTTCAAAGACAAGGTTTAAATTTCACAAATAATAATACAATAGAGGAAAAATCAAATTCAAATTGGAGAATATCAACAGTTAATAAAAATTATACATTTAGTAATACTTACCCCAATACACTTGTTGTTCCTAAAACAATATCTGATAGTGTTTTAACTCATGCATCAAAATATAGATCAAAACAAAGAATACCTGCATTAACTTTTTATTATAGAAAAAATGGATGTTCAATAACAAGATCTTCTCAACCTTTAGTTGGTTTGAAACAAACAAGATCAATTCAAGATGAAAAATTAATTGAAGAAATTTTTAAATCAAATTCAAATAATACAACTACATCAATATCTTCTACTACCACTACTACTACTATTAATAACAATACAACTATTCCAACTTCTAGAAGGAAAAACTTAATAGTGGATGCAAGACCAACTACAAATGCAATGGCACAAACTGCATTAGGTGCAGGATCTGAAAATATGGATAATTATTCAAATTGTGATAAAATTTATTTAGGTATTGATAATATTCATGTAATGAGAGATTCATTAAATAAATTGATTGATATTTTGAAAACTGGTGATTTAAATAAACCAAAATTAAATAAATCATCTTTGAAAAAAACAAATTGGTTAAAATATATTTCAATTTTATTAATTTCAACTGAAAAATTAGTTAAATCTATTGTTTTAAATAATTCAAATATTTTAATTCATTGTTCAGATGGTTGGGATAGAACTTCACAAATTTCATCATTAATTCAAATTTGTATTGATCCATATTATAGAACAATTCAAGGTTTTATAACTTTAATTGAAAAAGATTGGATATCATTTGGTCATCGTTTTAATGAAAGATCAGGTCATTTAAGTTCAGAATCAATTTTCCATGATGATTCAAATGATTCAAATAATAATCATGCTTCATTAGCTTTTAAATCAGTTTCAAATCATTTTAAAAAAAAGAAACATTTAAAATTTACATCACCAATTTTCCATCAATTTTTAGATTCAATTTATCAAATTTTAATTCAATTTCCTGATAAATTTGAATTTAATGAAAGATTTTTAAGAAGATTAATTTATCATTTATATTCTTGTCAATATGGGAATTTTTTATTTGATAATGAATATGAACGTTCTTTTAATAAAATTTCTGAAAAAACTAGATCATGTTGGGATTATTTCCTTTCAAGGAAACATGAATTTACAAATAAATCATATTCACCATCATCTGATGAATTTGATTGGATTAGCCCAAATTTTAAATCTTTAAAATGGTGGTGGCAATTATATGGTAGAAGTGATGAAGAAATGAATGGAAGTGAAAATACAAATGGCCATGGAAATGGAAATGCAAATGGAAATGATAATGGTGTTGATCAAGATTTAGATGGGTTAGAATTACAAAATAATGGTTCAAAAAGTTCAACTCCTGAAAAAGAAGATGGTGCTACTGTTAATATTACAACGGAACCTATTATCAAACCAGTATCAGAAACAAAAGAACCAGAACCTCCACAAGATCAAGATCATGACATAAATTCAAATTCAAAAGTATTTGCATTAACTCCACCACCTGCGGCTATTTATAAAATTAATGCAAATTATAATCACGATGATAATAATAATGATAATGATAATGATGACGATGGTAATGACGATGACGATGATGATGATGATGAAAAAAATACGATAACAAACAATAAACATAACGAAACTAACGGTAATGGTATCATTGGAACAACTAAAGGTCTAGAAAGGATGAGCATTAGTTAGAATTCAACAAAAATTTGTACTACAGCATGAAAAATTAATGTTAAATTTATAATTATCATAAATCGTAGCTAAATTATTAAATTTACGACACATTTTTCATAACTTTAATTTTGCAACATTATCTTTCCATTTAATTCCACACCATTTACTAATTTCAATACTTAACGATCTTGCTTGTTCAATTTCATCATAACTTGCTCCATTATTTAATGCACCTTTTAAATGTCCTTTTAATTGAGGATTAACATCTTGTGGAATTAAACATGCAATAATAACAAGACTTGTTTCCCTTGGTGTTAAAATATCACTATATGATAACAATGGTGAATATATATGATCTTTAGCATATTCCCATAAGTCAGGATATGCTGTATTCATTTGTGTTATTATCCTTGAACTTACTTTCCCATAAACTTGATGCCAAAATTTTATACCACGATCTCTTATTTTTTCAGTTTGTGAAGGTGAAAAATCTCTTTGTGGTACAATGGCTTGTAATGATGTTGGTGTACTGTTTTTCAAATACATCATTGTGTTAATGGCCTTAGGGATTCCTCCTAATGCTAAACTTTTCAAGATTGATTCTCTTGTCTTTTGTGTAATTTGAAATTGTGCTTCCAAGTTGATTTTATCATCCAATGAAAACATATTTTCTGGATTGATATAATTAGGATCTTTCACTTCACCATCATGATTCAATTTCTTAACGAGTTGATCTCTTTTAATGGCTTGTTCAGCTAAATATACAGGATCAATACATGTTTTATTTGATAATTCATATTGTTTTTCCTTCAATGCATAATGAACAATTTTCGAAACTTCGTTGGGTTGATTACAAACAGATAATGTAGCAGCGGCAATGAAATACCATGAATCTTTTAATAATGGATATTTTGATAACTGTACTATTCTTGCTGGGGTTAAAACCATTTTGTGTCTTTTATCATTAGTTTGTTTGTGAGATTTATGATGATGTCTTTTGGACCGTAGTTTTTTCAATAATGAATGTCTTTTGTTCATGAAACCAAGAAAAAAAGGTGTCTATGTGAAAAGCCTATTGTGCTTTTATATATGAAAACAAACTATCTAATAGTTGTATTAAGCATTGATGCTTGCGATTCTCGTGAATAGTTTTGGTGATGATCTTGATAATGTTTCCTGGTTATCGGATTGTGAGAATCGGAAACTTTGAAAATTGTTGGACAATACGAAGAATATTCAATCTACCGGGCCTTTTAATTCAACATTCGAAAGTAACTGATGGAAACCAAGACGATTGTATATAATATATGATAATGGGAGGAAAAGTGTAGTGTATCTCTTATTTAGGGAGAATAGAGTTCAAGTAAAACTGATTCTGAAATATGGGGAAATGCCGGCTCCAATACAATTTCCAGAGTTTGAGCCAACGTCATGTGATCACAATGGAAACGTCTCAACTCCATCAACAACAATAAACAGTAAATATTTATAGAGATCCTTGTGATGTTTTATTTTTGATCACAATTCCTTTAATTTGTATATAAAAGATACCTTCCATTAGGGAAATTGTCCTGAAAAGTTGTACATCTTCCATACTAAAATTCCTGTTTGGGATAATTCTGTGATTTTTTCTCGCTTTTCTGAAATTATAAAGAACAAAGTCAAACATTTAGTTAAGAAAAGCGTCAACTAACACCTCATCTCGTGCTTTGCGGAACAGTCTTTATTGAATTTGAGCTGAGAAAGGGTCGCTGTGCTGCTACAGGTGCTCACTTTGGTACAAGATGAACCGTGGACATGATCAGCAGCTGAGGATGGATGAATATGGGAAAAGTCTGCCTGATCATTCATACATGAGTTCCAATGGCGGTAATTATATCAATACAAGTAATGGTTATCAAAAAGCTCCAAGTTATCAGTATCAACAGCCTCAGCATAATTTCCCTCATAATTATAATAATAACCATCATCATCAAGTACAGTACCATTCACAACCGCAACATCAATCACAGCTGCAACTGGAGTATGACAATCATCAATTTAGTACACCTCCTCAGCATCAGCGTCAGAATCAACATCAACATCAGCATCAACGTCTACAACAATATCCACAACCGCAGCCATATTCAATGATACCCAATCAGATGTCATTTATGCAGTCATCACCTCAAGTTTTCCATAACAGCCAAACATCTGTCAATACAAATCATACAATTCATTCAAATCATCTAAATCATTCAAGTCCATGGAATATAAATCATCAAAACAATTATTCAAGTCCATCACCTCATCAACATAGCATGCGATGTTATATAGAACTGCACAAAAAGTCACCAATGGATAAATCAATTAATGCTTTATATGAACCACATCCTTCAGCTAAAACTGATTACAATTTCAATCACAATTCACCTTATCAAATCAATCCAATACGACTTGTTAATCCAAGTCCACAACCAATTACTAAAATTGAACGTTCATATCCAGATCCTTCAACGATACGAGAATTTAGTAAATCAACCATTGGGTTCAAACGTGGTACCCATCATAGATATATCGTCGTTGAAAGTTCAAGTTTGAAAGTCATAATGGATGAGAAGTATTTTTGGGATGATCATGAAGAAACTGAAGAAGTCAACTTGTTGCGTAATGGATCAATATATCTGCTTTTCATCATGTTTATAGGACCAACAATACCAATTATCGTTGGTAAAAAATATAGAAATTATACCAGTTGTAAAGAATATTATGTTAAAGATCCATCAAAAGTTTATGTTAAAGGAGCAAAGAAGAAAAAAGGTAAAAATGAACTTAAATTTAGTACACAAGAAGTTGCTAGTCTATTTCATAGTTGTGGATCTTTTGATGTGAGAACTGAAGATGATTTTTATGTTGTTCATGTTGCTGATGAGAATGTATTGGAAGGTATAAAGACAAAATTTCAATCTTGTGTTAAAAATGGCAAATTAATCTTGACAGTTAACTTAGATACAGAATTTAGTACTCTCAAGGTATTCACTGAAGGTGATGTATCAGCTTCGGAAGCTGAAGAAATGGATAGATCTGATATAGAATCAAATTACATAACTGCTGAAAAAATTAAACCTGATCAAGTTTTCAATCATGTTAAAGGGAAATCAAAACAGAAGCCGGTGCAGAACTCAGATATTATGACTTTAATAGAAAAAAGTTCCAAAAATTCCCCAAGAGATGATGTTAAAAAATTTACACAATTCAAAATACGGACACAAGAAACTAGATCAAATAAATCATATTCAAAAATTGGGAAAGAAGCTATCGCAAATCATACATTTTCATCTGATAGTGAAGTTGAAGAAAATAGTCAAGGTTTTTCCAAACCTAGCACAAATGAAAGTTCAATATCAAATAGAGATTTGATTCAAGCCATTGATGATGAAAATAGAAATGACCATAATGATATTATAATGTCAAATTCACCAATTTTAGATCCAAAAGTGAAGAGACCAAGACATAAAAAACAACATCATAAACCTCAATTACAACCAGAACAACCAAATCAACATCCAGAATTTCAAATAATTTCAGATTCAGAAATTGAAATTGAAAGATCAAGAACAAAAAATGATTCAGATGTGGAATATGTTCAAGAAGGTGTTGTGAATAGCACTAATGACACAGAAAATAAATCTAAAGCCATTGATATTGAAGAGATTGAATCTCAGATCATTTCAGATACAGATGAAGACAATGGTCAAGCATCCATTGATGCAGATAAAAGCATGGTTATAAATAGCGAAGATGAAGAAAAAGAACAAGAACAAGAACAAAATTCATCCACAAATCAAGAATCAGACTTCACATATACAAAACTTGACAAGGATCAAGATATCAGTCCTCGTGATATTGATACACAATATTTAATAATACGACATGTTCCGTACGATTCACAAAAAAAATTAATGGAATTTGTTGATGATGTTATAAATCGATTATCATCAATAAATTGTTGTATTAAAAACATATATGCTAAACAAAATGAAGATCAAATTTGTGTGGAATTTAGTGAATTATTAGATGTTTGTAATGCAATTAAAAATATTCATGGTTATAAATATGAAGATAGAATAATGGCTGGACTTTTATGTGATCATACTTATGCTGATCAACAAATTTCGAATGCAGATTTCCATTTCAAAATAACTGATCAAAATTGAAATTAGGGTTTAAACAATCAAGTTAATATAAGTTAATTATTTATCGCATATGCATAATAAAATATGAAAAGAAATAATGGGCTACATGAGTTATTCCTCGTAGATCATGAAGTGAATATGTATATATATGTGGATTAGTTTCCAGTACCTCTTATCCATTTTTTAGCAATGTCATCTTTTAATCTATTACCTTTCCCCCATAATCCCATTGACCAAAAATGCATACGATTGAAAACAGGAGCTAAAACACCATTACAACTTGCACTATTATAAATTCTCCCCGTTACTAAATTATGATCATTATCCATATCTATTCCATTAAAATCATCTTTTTGTGTCATTGATTCATATTCTTTATTTAAATCTTTTAATTGTTCAGATTTTAAACGTTCCCATGGTCTCATTGATTTATCTACTGGTGTCCATTTCCCATCAACTCTCCAATTTAAAGAACCTGTCATTTCTTTCATACGACTTAGTGCTCTTTTATAAGCAAATTTCTCATCTTCACCAGTAAATGCTTTCCTATCTGTAAAATTTGTAGTTTGACTTAAATCAATATTTTTCAAAATTTTAGTATTATTTGTATTTTCAGTTTCATTATATTGAATTTTTTCATCATCATAATATGAAATATTTGGTCTATATGGTGCTGTTAATGCAATTTGAGTTTTAGAAAACATTTCTTCATCTTGAACTTTTATTCTATTAGCTTCATCTTGTTCATCTTTTGATAAAGAATCATCTGGGAAAAACAAAGAATCTGGTGATGTTTCAGTTCTTAAAAATAATTTACATTTAGATTCATATAATGCATCTAATAATGTAATAAATCTTCTTGCTTCATTTTTCATACTAAGTTTTAATATAGGAACATTATCAATTATAAAAGTATGATAATTTGATGCAAGAGAAATATAATCACCTGGTCCATAAAGACCTTTACAAATATCATCAAATTCAAATTTTACAATACCTTCATAATGCCAAGGGATATTTAATTCACGACCATAAACTGTGATTGTTTTTTGTTCACCTTGAATACTTGATAAATAATTTTTGATTCCTAATTCTTCATTCAATAAATTTAACCATTTGGATTCTTGATTTGGTTCATTTTGTGAAACTAGATATGATTTACAATTTTTAGAATTTGATTCTTTCATTAATATAGTACGATAATCATTCGATGAATTCATATCCAAGCTATAACATCTTGCTTCTAAAACTCTTAGGAAAGATCTAAATTCTTTTTTTCTAAAATCAGTTGCATAAAGATCTTCTGGTAATCTATTTGATGTTGCAACAAGTACACCACCAAGTCTGAAAAAATAAGTAAATAATAATTTAACAATTTTAGCAGCTGCTAAATCAGGTAACATAAATTCATCTAATAATAATATTGTATTTTTCCGTATCATTTTTTGAGCAATTTCAAATAATATGAATTCATTTTCCAATGAAATCATTGAATGATTTGTATGATTTGAAGTTTTCAATCTTCTTTGATAAATTAAATGAATTTCATTATAAACCCAAAGCATAAAATTAGAATAATGCCAACGACATTTAGATTCATGAGGTAAAGAACTTGCAAAAATATCCATCAACATTGATTTACCACAACCAACTTCACCATTTAATAAAAATCCATGAGGTGATGAAAAATTTGTTAATTCTTCTTCATCTGTTAAAACTTTAATCAAATCTTGAGATTTTGAAGTTGTTGAAGCTTTATACCAACTTGGTTTCATAAATCTTCCTTGAGGATGTGAATCTTTAAGATGTTTTGATTCAATCTCACGAACTAATTGACGTATTTTAATTTGAACATCTTCAGGTGGTATATAATCTTTAACTCTATAATAAAGTTTTTGAAACTCTACAGCTGCTCTAAGTTGAGAATTATCTGGTTTTAAGACACCTCTAGTCACATAATTTTGATATATGATTAATGGATCAGTTAATGAAATTGAAGTATTGTTATTTTCTGAAGAATTCTCAATTGTTGATGAATTTGTTGTAGCGGCAGATGTGTCAAAATTAGTAGTTGAAGTGCTTAATGTTGGTGAATCATAGTTATAAAAATGTGTTGGAATGGGCAGTCTACCATAAACACCTCTTGGACCAGTCGTAGCTTGAGCATAAGATCTATTTGTATGGATGGATCTTGTTGATGAAACAATATTGATAGATTTTTTGAATTGTTGTCTCAACATCTTGATGAGGTTTAAATTGTATGGGACGGGCGCTTATCTAGCAATAAATGTGGGATCTGGAATATAATGGAAACAACTATGTAATGATAAATTTGGTGGTAAGCAGAAAAAAAAAGATGGAATGAGACGAATATTTAAACCATAGGAATGAAATGATTGATATTGTTGGTAATTTCATCAAATTCTTGGTTTAATTCATCATTACTGAGTTTCAATTTGATATATCGCGGGTCTTTTGTTTTTATCTTTTCCATCAGTTGAGAATCTGTATTTCAAACTTATACGCACACGAAAAACGGGTGTATAAAACACACTTTTGATGCATATTTTTTGGATGTGTGGTGTTTTTGATATTAGTTAAGAAGAAGTTGGAGGGTGCCATAGATGGCAAGTGTTGGGCTTTTACGCTTTTGACTTCGTTTAGACTGATTTAGGGATCTACTTTTTGTCGTATTGAATTCTAGATTCTCAAAACATAATTTTCCGGATTATTAGGCATCAAAGTTGACACTTTATTGAAAAGTTGTCTTCTACTACACCTTGGTTTTTATAAGCTTAAGAATTGTTCTGGAATGGTGATTCTTATAGAAATAGGAAATATGAACCACACTAATAACATTCCAATAACATTCAACCTCACTACAACACTTTCATTTCAATTAATAATAATTTTATTTTATTTCAAAACATCAATAATGTTTTTCTAATATACAGTAATTGGTTGTCTCTAACCATATAGTGCCATTTTGCTAAATTTTAATATCATGAAAAAAAACTCTCTCTGAAGTTGTAAGCTTGATGTTTCTTTCTTTTTTAGTAAAGATTGAATTGATTCAAATCATAGAGCAATACGTGATTGTCTTTTATAAACTAATATTTGTGAACCGCAGAAAACAAAGAATCCTAAATATACTAAAGCGGCTATAAAGACAGTATGAGCAACACTATAATATCTCATATTAGTATTCATTCCATTTAAACCATAAAGCCAACCTAATCCTTAAAAGATGCATCCATCAAGGATATCTTACAGTCGACCTGGGAAATTTCTTCAATTATGGTTTACTCACGCTTTACCATCTTCAGGATCATTAATTGAACCCATCATACTTTCATGATTTGTATTGAAAAGATAACCAATAAATCCCAATATAACTACACCAAATGCAGATAATACTGTACAAAACCAAGCTTTACCAGGCTATATAACGTTAGTATGTAAGTCTCCAATAAACAATATGGATATACCCACCGATACCACAGCTTTCATTGTTAATTGTGTTGATAATGGGTTGTTTAATCACTGGTATTAACTGATGTGGTTTCCTTAATGTGTTTGAGCTCCTTTATCACTTTAATTGAATCAACTCAGAATAGAAAACAGGGTAAATTGGTAAATATATTATGTAATCAGATTATATAAGCTGATTACATAACCAGATTTTTGTTCTCTGTTTGAGTGGCCCTTTACCAATTCTCGTTTGTCTGAAGAGAAGATAGAGAAGCTATTGAAGCTATTGAAGGGCAATTGGGATTATTGTTATGGTGCAGTGGTGGTAGTAGTAATCATAGTATTTGTATTAAATCAATGGTCTCATAATGGACACATCTCGTTGTTGGTCTTCCCGCATTGCTGATTCTGTGTGGATAGCCCACCGATTGAAGTTGAAAATTGAAAGCTTTTCCTGATCTAAAAGACGGATGCAGCTGGTGCATGAACTTCAACTGAATGGATCCTTGGACGGGAACACTAGATAGAACTGAGGGAATAACCATCAGGATGATAGTCTATATGATGCGGAATTCGTTATATGGGTAGTGGAAAATCATTGGTTATACCTCTGTCACTTCATTCTTTCGAAAATAACTTGTAGTTGTTCACAATGTCTACTGGATTCTTGCCAACATTATAAACATTATATCAGACACTATGTAACAGTTTTTTTTTCGGTTCCCAATCATCATCGATCGACCTTGCTTCAAAACCATGTATTGATTAATCTAATAAATTGAACACTATATAACAATGTAAAACCACCTTTATCTTTATTGAAAATAATCACCTTTATATTTTGCTCATCTACTCGACCTAGTAGATCTTGTCTTACGTTCTTTTGAAGATGTTCCACCATTAGAATCACTACTACCACCACTATTACTTCCCGGTTTATCACCATCTTCTTCACCATCTTCCTCGACATCACCATTCACAAGATATTGACCTTTGGCTTGTTTCCTTCTCTTAGTTCGACCATTACCATTATTTTCACTGTTTTTAACATCGCCACCACTTGAGATTTCTTCACCTTCACCATCATTTGAAGAATTTATACCTTCACCATTTGAAAATTCAGGACTCTTTGAAGTTCCCTTATTGCCATTCTTACCATTACTATTACCATTACTATTAGCATTTGCATTATTTTGAGCTTTCTTTAATTGTCTCTTTTTATGATCTAAAATTTTATATAATCTTCTCCATGACCTTAATGAATCAACAATTTCATTAAATTCATCACCCCATTTCGATTCATTTTGAGGATTAACAACTTTATAATTTTCCATCTCATGTAATAATATACTTGAATTATTTATCGTAAATGTTTGTTCATCTTCATTCGTTGTTGTTGTTGTTGTTGTTGTTGTTGTTGGTTTAGTGGTGGTCATAGAACTCTTCATTGGAATGTATTTTGAACTGAATGGATATTTGGATTTATCTAATTTGGAATAATAATCTTCATCAATCTTTACATATTGTTCACGATTTCCATTCCGTATCAATGTATTATTTTGTTCCTCTATATCATCATTTTCTTCATCTTCTTGCTTAATATCATTCTCCTTAGTTTTTTTGTCAATATCTTGTGCTATAATTCTAGGAACTTGAAATTGACCAGTTTCTTCATCTTTAACTTTTTTCTTAGTTGGTGATCTATAACTAAATGTGATTGTTTTGCTCTTTGTTTTTGTCTCTGTTTTACTCATCTTAGTGATGATGATTTAATAAATCTAAGTATAATTAATAAATAGAGTAAATTTTAAAATATCTATTTAACTATCCTTCTTGTTAATTGAGAGATTTCAAACTTTTATGGAGTTTAAATCCCAAGCGACTCACAAAAAAAAAGCTAATTGTATAACGTAAAGTTTGAAATTGACATTGGTTTCAAACACAATAGACAAAAAAAACAACAACAACAACAACAACAACTGATACACAAGCTAAGAACTACTCACTATATAGATAGCATCTATGATAATCATCACTTATTACCCCTATTGTGCTGATACCACCTTTCAGCAACATCCATTGTCACGGGAGTATACCATTCGTTGGATCATTGATCGTCCTACACTGAAATCATCGAGACACAATTTCGGGTATTGCGAAAGTGTATAATCAAGGTTAAGTTCAGTGATTAAGTCTAAAGGGAAGTATGGCTTAATTAATTGAAACAGTGTATCGTCTACATGTGTTTATATGGTCGGTTTCTTTATATGTACCTTCTCGTTAAAGGTTTGTTGTTTCCAACGAACTCATGAGTGTCAAGCTCACGGACGGGATCATACATAAGTCTTATTGTAATTTGAACCCTCTGAGTCTGTGGTGAATTAATCCTTAAGGCTTCAGTCAAAGAAGAACTCACTAGTGACGTTGAACATACTTCATAGAGTTGTGTATTTCTTGTTTTTTTTATTCCATCGAGATTCTACATTATTACTGTTCTCTAAAACTATTACTTTTATTAATGCACCATGCCTCTTTTCTTTCTTTCTTTCTTTCTTTCTTCATCTATAAATCATCAAATCTACGAATCCCATGTTCATGTTTTTGTAAATTACGCAATTGTTTAGTTGTTATTTTTTGTTTTTTACTCTTTTTATCAATTGATTCGTCTTCTTTGTGTTTTTTAGTTTTTAATTTTGCTTCTGATTCTGATGATGATTGTTTAGGTTGTTTAGGTTGTTTAGGTTGTTTAGGTTGTTTAGGTTGTTCTTCATCAGATCCTTCATCACTTGCTGAACCTAAATCTTCCCAAACATCACTTCCAACTTCTTTTGTTTCTTGATCACTGAAACCTTCGAATTCTTCAGCTTCTACTTCATCATTATCATCGTCACTATCAGAACCTGAAAAATCATCTTCTTCATCTTCTTCTTCACTATCACTATCACCATCTTCATCATTATTCCAAATCTTTAATTTATCCATTCCAGCACTAATTAATCTATATTCACAATCAATATCTAAAAAGGAAACTTCATCAATTGAACTATGAATTCTTGTTTCAATAACTTGACCTCTTTTAGCATTAACTTTACTAATAACACCATTACTTGAACCACACCAAATACAATCATCATTATTTAAAGTACTTATAACAGAATCAACACTTTCATCTTTTGCAATTTTAACACGAGATAATTGATCAACAAAATCATTTTTTTCCTGTTTCCAAATTGTTACAATACCTTCTCCCATACCACAAATTAATGTATCACCTTTAGAAGGATCAACATAACTACATGATAACATTTCATCTTCTTGATTTTCTGATTGAATTGTTGCAGTTTGTTTACGAACATCCCATACTGCTAATGTAGTTGAACCAACTGATAAAAATTGATATGCAGATTTATGAACTAATTGAATAATATTATTAATTGCATCTTCATGAACATTTTGAATAATATTCTTCTGTTTTAAATCTAAATCAAATACTCTAATATTACCAACTTCATCACCTGTTACTATAATTGGATGTGTTTGAGATTTTAAAATTCTAGTTATTGGAACTTTTGAATCAATTTCACATTTTTTAATAACTTTACCAGTCATTGCATCTGCTCTTTTAATAACATTATCTGAACCCACTGTGAAAATTTCATCACCTTCAGCATTAAAACAAATAGATCGTACACTTCCTTTATGTCTTTTAGTTTTCCAAAGTTGTTTAACACCTTCTTCATCACCACTTTGTTTTGAAATCATATAAACTTTCCAAAATTTTTGTTTCTTCTTTTTTTTCTCTTCATCACTATCACCTTTAATTGCATCTAATTGAGATTTTTGATCATGTTGATAAATTGCTAATTTTACTGGATCATATTCAGTTAAAAACACATAACCATTTGCTAAACCTGATGCAACTATTGGTTTTGAAGGATGTGCAGCTAATGCAAATAATGGAGCATCATATTTAAATTCTAATAATGGTGGTGTTGATGATTCCAGAGCAGCAACTGCTTGAGATTTCTTTAATGTGGATTTTTTACCCATATTAATGTATAGAATTTAAATTGAATCAAATTTATATTATTGTAATTACAGATGGTTTAAGAGTTTGTATAATAGTAAATTTTTTTTTTATTCTTCTTTGGTGTGTCCCATGACGAAAAACGTTTGACACTACAATATTGTTTAATTATTTAAATTCATAAACTTCATTCATTAAATATACAGTTGGGATTTTTGTTTTTATAAATTCTTCATTATGAAACGATAAACAATCATGGTGTCTCGATATAATTGTTCACCCGCTTTATTCAAACACAATAATCAGCCGATTTTTTTATAGTACAATATATTAAAATAATAACCCATTCTTACAACAAATTCAATTACCATCAGTACTTTTCGTTATATTATCAACAACATCACTCAATTCTGGGAATTCATTACTTATTTTCTTCCCCAGTACATCTCTTAAATCATGCATTGCAATCATTTTCCCTCTTAAATATTGATTTGATTTTTTTGTAGCTTCAACAAATTCTCTTGTATAAACATCAGGATTTCTACCTTCTTCAATATATTGTAATACATCTAATGGAATAGGTACTTTATCAAGTGCTTTATTTTCTGGATTTTGTAACTTTGCTAAATTAGCCGTTAGATTATTAATGTTACTAACTAATGCAGTTCTTGGACCTTCTGTACCGTTGAAATCATGTAATGCTATCCCCAAACTAAATAATTGACCAACTATCTCATTCACTGTTTTGCCCGTGTTGCTAATTGCTTGTTCTACTTCTGGTTTAGCCATTTCTAGCCTTTATATCTTTGATCCTGGTCAATGATGCTTCTTCCCACTATATACAAAATCAATTGATTTCGTATTATACAATCATCATCAATCTCAAATTATTTTAGTTCGAGCCATAATTGAAATCCGGGGAATTTTAAAGTCACATGAGCTATTTGAATATCCGAGGGCTGCTTCAGCCACAAGTTTTTTTTTTATTTAATTTTTTTGTGTGTTTTTTTTCAATTTCTCGGAGAATACGCCACAGCAAAGTTTTTCAGTGTGGCTCGTGTAAAATTTAGGCAGTTTTCCAAGTTTTTCAAGTTTTTCAAGTTTTTCAAGCCACAGATTCCATTAGCCACTTTCGACATTAGAGAGTTTCACGTGAGATAGTTTAAAGCTGCTTAATTACCAATATTATTAGAACCCTCGAGGAAGAAATTCTGTAATCGTAATTCAATCATGAATAATTTGTCAGAAATTTTCCAATACATTTGCTATCCTTGATCCTTCGGACCCTTTCATTTGTATTAAATATCCGTTTCCAAGTTGTTGAAGTAGAAATTGAAGTGTGTGTTTTTTTACTTAATATTAATTATATATAAATACTTGTTAATTCCATTACATTTATATAAATATTCCCGGAGAATTAAAGACTATAGTTGTGTTGTGATTATTTGAACCAAATTTTAAAAAAGCAAACAATGACTTTATCAGATGTATCGATCAATCAAAACATCAATAATAATAATAATATAAATGGATCACCAAAAGAAATACCGAGTATTTCATTAGCTGATAATTCAGTTATATTATCAGAAGATCATTTCAATCATTTGAATGAAACATTATCAAAAAAATCACCACAAGAAATAATTGAATATTGTATTGATACTTTCCCAAATTTATATCAAACAACAGCATTTGGATTAACTGGATTAGTCACTGTTGATATTTTATCAAAATTAGAAAAAGGTTCTCAAATTGAATTAATTTTCATTGATACATTACATCATTTTCCTCAAACTTTAGAATTAGTTAAAAGAGTTCAAGAACGTTATCCTAAAAATAAAGTAAATATTTTTAAACCATTAGGATGTGAAACTGAATTAGAATTTGCATCAAAATATGGTAAAACTCTTTGGGAAACTGATGAAGAAAAATATGATTTTTTCGCAAAAGTTGAACCAACACAAAGATCTTATAAAGAATTAAAAGTTGGTGCAGTTTTCACAGGTAGAAGAAGATCACAAGGTGGTGCTAGAAATTCATTACCAATTCTTGAGATTGAAAAACCATCAGGTATAATTAAAATAAATCCATTTGCAAATTGGAGTTTTACACAAGTTTTAGAATATATAAAAGCAAATAATGTTCCATATAATGAATTATTAGATCTTGGTTATAGATCAGTGGGTGATTATCATTCAACATTACCTGTAAAAGAAGGTGAAGATGAAAGAGCAGGACGTTGGAAAGGTAGAGAAAAAACAGAATGTGGTATTCATGAAACTAGTAAATTTGCAAAATATTTAAAAGAACAAGAATTGTTGAAAGCAAAGAATTAATTAATTGATTTGTATTTTTGAAAATTATTTATAATATGTTCCCATAAGCCAATTGCATTTAATATTTATAATTTATAATAATATACCAAAAGCTTATGAAAATATGATGATGATTGTAGTTGACTAAGTAACTCTTGATTATATAATAAATATCATTATTGGCTTAGGGCCTGCAATTAGTTAAATTCGATTATATCTAATATTACCATTAGGATTTAGGAACATTAAAGTTTAGTAAATAGACAATCGATTAATATCCTTTCAAGTTCCATCATGACCACATTTTATCATAACCATATAACCCTGTTCATTGAAGTCTAGCCCTTGGACATAGTACAATCTTCATTCTCCAGAATCTATTGGAAATTGAATATTATAATAATGAATGTTTTTTTGTACGATATGTGTCTCATATAATCATTGCCCCAGTGATTTTATATATTTAAACAACTACTGTGTTTATAAATAGAACACAAATTTGGGTTTTTTCGCGAACTTCAATTAACTAATTTAGACACTTTTAAAGTCTTCAATGTCTGACAAGTATTTAGAATATTGAAGTAGTGAAAGTTTGGAGAGATATAGAATTATTGATGGTAAGTGGTTGCATCATTGAGAGTTGTTGAGTCAAGAAGTACTATATAGTCTGGCATATATTACAATATTGTAGTTCAATCAGATCAAGTGTTCAAAATTGGAATATTCAAAATCAACAATTTGTACTCTCGATCTAAAAATATTGACCGTTTTGGCAGGTGATGGTGATCCAATGGATAGCGGTATAAGTCATAAGCCTCAAGGCTAGAAGTGTTTTACCGCGAAGGGAAGTCCGTGGGAAATGACTACCACTAGAAACGCAATAACTGCATTCTTCCAATATCTCTATTTTAGATGTGTAATGTGTTATAGAAACAGTTGTTGTTGAACTGTGTAGTTGTAATTGACGTTTCAATTGATTATGCACTGGGCTCGTTGTTTACTTTCTGTTAGACTGGGTTCCTTCCACTTAGCGAGCACTCCGCCGATTCTCTGCCCACGCTCTGCCTACACTTTGCCCACGCTCTGCCCAAGCTCTGTCTGCCCATGTTCTCCCAAACTCTCCCCAGCCGCTCAGCAGGGCTCACATCACAACACCAATTTCACGGTAAGTTCTCGAAATTCGCCCAAAAAAAAACAAAAAGAGAATTTGAAACTGAATTTGAATTTGAAATAACAACTCGTGAATTTTGAATTTATATTTAAAAGGGATACGACAACAACAATTTCAACAATCAACTACTCACAAACGTCTGGATTATCCATCTAATCTTAAAGGTATGTATCAAGCTCACTTCAAAAACAATACCATACACATGCCATTGCGAAGAACAAGAACAAGATCTCAATTTCATTCCTTAGCGGTTTATTTCCCTTCTGTGTTTATCTTTGATTTCATTTATACCATTGCCCCTTTCATCAAATTTGAATCAAGAAAGCATAGAAAAACAATATCAACTATTGAATATCAAGCATATGAAGCGCTACGAATAGAGTGCATTGTATTTCTATCATCATTGAACCAGTTAGTTGTTTCATTGGAATTTGATGTGTTTTTTGGGATTCCATATGGGCGGTAGTTTTTTTTTTTTTTTTGCTGTGTGATTTATCTCGATCTGATCTGATCTGAAATTCATTGAGTTAATAACCAAAAAGAAAATCAAACATATCAACAATTAATCAATCAAAGTTGAATGGATCTTTATTTGACACACTTTAATTGACTTTATTCTTGTTCTTTTGTTGATGGTTGTGTATTTGAAAATTCTTTCATACTAACATTCTTTCCATAGCTAATTGTGTTGATTTTTTCCAATTTTATTTGATTTCCAAAGTTATTTTACAACAAGGAATCTATATAAAATAAAAAAAACACCTTTTTTTAATTATATTGAGTTATTCATTGCATTTGAAACAAATACTCATTCAATTCTGATCATAAATTTAATTAATTAGATCAATAATTTATTTAAAGAAATTCTTTTGATTAAGAACAAACAAATAGATACACATATATAAAAAACAAAAATAATTTATAATGTCACAATTACAAACAGATATTAGAAGAAAATTAGTCATTGTTGGTGATGGTGCTTGTGGTAAAACTTGTTTATTAATTGTTTTCTCAAAAGGTACTTTCCCAGATATTTATGTTCCAACTGTTTTCGATAATTATGTTGCTGATGTTGATTTAGATGGTCGTAGAGTTGAATTGGCCTTATGGGATACTGCTGGTCAAGAAGATTATGATAGATTAAGACCTTTATCTTATCCAGATACTAATGTTGTTTTAATTTGTTTTTCAATTGATTTACCAGAATCTTTAGGTAATGTTCAAGAAAAATGGATTTCTGAAGTTTTACATTTCTGTCATGGTGTTCCAATCATTTTAGTTGGTTGTAAAGTTGATCTGAGAGATGATCCAGCCACTCAACAAAAATTAAGAGAAGAAGGTTTACAACCTGTTACAACTGGTGAAGGTCAATCTGTTGCTGATAAAATTGGTGCTATTAGTTATATTGAATGTTCTGCTAAAAGAAATTATAATGTTGATGAAGTTTTCAAAACTGCTACTAGAGCTTCATTAATGAGTAAAGAAAAGAAACCTAAAAAAGCTGGTAAAAAGAAGTGTGTCATTTTATAAGAAGTTTGAAAATAAATGAATATGATTTAATAGTTAAATTCTGGAGAAAAGAGAAAACAAGAAAATATGATATTTTTAAAACAAACTTAATATTCAAATGAGAGATTTATTGATCTTTCTCTTTTTGGATTTTTAAATTCACTTCAATCTTAAAACTAAGCTTTTTTTTTTTTTATTATTATTATTTACTTTATTTTGATTCTTGTTTTCTAATTGTTCTCACATCATCTATTATCATTTCCTTTTTAACTTAATCATGAGTTTTAAAACTTTTATATTGTTGTGTGTTTTGTTTTTTCTTGTTGTTTCATTTTATAACTAAATATTTTTTATAACAAATCTTTTTACTTTAATAGATTATTTTTTTTACTTTGAATTTTTATCTTTTCATATTATAAGGTGTTGTGTTTCAATTAATCATTTGTATCAATGTCAGTATTCCCTAAACATTGAGTTCATGAAAATTACTTAAATCGAAACTTGTAGAGGCTTGAATCATAGATCATATTTAAACATAATTTGTGCATTCCAAATGATATACAACTATGTTTATGAGCAATGATTGATCTAATATTTTCTCATTTTATCAATCATATTATTTGTAACCTTAGTTATATCTAATATAAAATAATATCGCTAATGTATTCATACCTAAGGCCTAGTAGATCAAAACAAAAACGATATCATTATATAACATTTCTTCCAAACTCGTCTTTAGTTTTAGTATTCATTAGTATCCAAAATTATATATAACGTATTCAATAGATATTGAGTAAAACCACAGTGGAACACACATCTACTATATAATACTATCTATTATCCAACAAGGAGTGACGCACATGCAGTTCGACTATAATTGTTACTTTTTGGATTATACAATAAAGTTGTATATAATCATGTAACACCTAATCATCTACAAGTCAATATTCGTAATAAAAGACTCATTTATGATTCTTAAAGGCCATCGATACGTTCCATATCAATTGTTAAACATATATCAGATTCATATTCTTGAGTCCATGTTATAGCTCCCCATTACAACAAGTATGTCAAGATTGGTTGAAACTACTACAGCCGTATGATTCGAGCGGCTGAATGGTGACCACTAAGGATGATATCTGAAATTGTATTAAAATTTAGTGAGATGATTGTTTATTTCATGAGGATCAATATACTTGGAGCTCGTGATGGATTTGTTCATTAAAAGTTTGAGATCCAGTTATAAATATTGGTCTGTTTTTCTCATCGGGATATATATATAAGAAATTGTTTACAAAGGGAATAAATAGACGAATGGATAATTAATAAAATTAGTTATAGGCCGGATCATAACTCGATGTGAATTAGTATATGAAATATGTGCCTATGGTGTACTCAATAGTTATGATGGTATCAGAGAATATTTGTTTAATGGTTGTAGATGTGCGATTACATTGACGAAATTACTTATATGATCATTGATTATATCCTAGTTCAAATGTTCAATCCTGATCATTGATTATGGGTGCGTAAGAAGCTCCAGAAGTAGCAATTAAGCTTACTATGGGTTATAAATATTGTGTATCACATGTCTCGTAAATTAACCTTTCAGACATAAATCTGAAACAAATTAAGATAACTATCCACGACATTTAACTTGTCAAGGCCAAATATAAATATAAACTTCTTAGCAAAATAAAGACGATTCTTGAACATTGGTGCGCCTTCTTCTAGCCATGATTAGTGATTAATAGTAAGTTGTATACAAAAACTAATAATGATCTAATTCCCTGAAGTACCTTCCACACATCTATCAGAAGGTATATGGGGCTATAAGCAGATTCAATAGTGCTAGTAATAATATAAAACGAAGTGTCAAAGCAGACTTTACTATATCCATAGGAAACTATGACTGCTTAAGGTACAGGAAATTTGATAAATTAACCAACGAACGATAAATCAGTTGAATGTATCGTCAACATTTATTATAACTTACGACCTAGCTATATCCCTTCCACAAGACATCCATGCATTCTATGATTATATGTAATTATTTTTTATCGATCCAGAATCCACACTTTCTCCCCTGATATCCCCCATTAACCTTCAATTATTAAAGTAGTTCACGTATTCACGTTGGATGTTTTGTTATGTATGGTCTAAAATCACCGACAGCCATTCCGCGCACAACTTGGAAAAAGTATCTGCAAATATTGCAATTGTATGAAAACTGATGGAACTAATCCCAACGCAATAGACTCTTGACTTCCTTAGTATCTGATATTATCTGAATGTAAGATCACATTAACCCATGTTTAGTCCTAACAGTTTGAGCGGCCTTGATGTTTATAGTAATTAAGCTTCACACATACATGCTGAAGCCAGTGAATCTTATTTAACTAAAAAACAAAAGTCTGCAGAAATAATACTTTTAATTGGAACACAGATTACATATCAAAACACACAAGCTGGTACGGATATGTCTACAAGTACTACATGAACTTTGATCATGAGCAGCTCAAGAAAGAAATTTTTGTTGTTTGTGATCATGTAGTTTGGAAGCACTAAGAATATCCGAAAATTAAGCGATGGGAATGAGTTCAAGATCTTGAGTTATAATTGGACTAAGCTAAGTAGTTGCTTGTGTTAGATAGACTGATTGAAGAGGAAAACTTCTAATCAACTAATTTCTAGTGAAGAAATCATCTTGAGCTAGTCTTGGTACTATAAATAAAAAATGTAAACCTCTGTAAGTTGCAATTATTGACAGTACTGATTTATACGCATCTATTCAACGGTAGATCAATGCATATAAATAACCAAACTATGTTGATCTTAAACAGATACAAGAAACTCAAATTCAAAAACCTGTTGTTTGTACGTGAGTAAGTAGCTGCTATCCGTGTTCATGGTCACTAGTCATTAATTCCAGCTACATTATGAAGTACAAAGGAGATAGTCGTTATTCGGATATAGTAAAATAAACTATCTTATAATTTGAAATCTGACTCATGATATTGCGATCAATGGTAGACAGCTTAATTATATTTTATACTGCATTAATATATTAATAGAGTTGCAGCTGGTGAATTTGAAATATACGACACTGAAATTCCATTGGAATTTTACTCAAATATATATGTATATTCTTCACTATGAACTTTACTTTCATGAATATTTTATATCTAATTGCACAAGGTGATCTTTGATTGAATATATTTCTTCGTATACTAATACAATCAATATTAATTAGTGCCTAATCTCTGTCATTGGAAAATATCCTCAATTTTATGTTTCAACTTCAAAGGTTTCAAGCTGGCATTGAATAGTTTGCAGATGAACCCGTTTTGAGTTGTATCATGTTGGTACATGTGGATACATCAATTTGATCTAATATATTCGAGCTTTGAAGATAAGACGTCATAATCATATATAGTTTAATGGTTGTAAGTCGTTCACTCATGACTTCCGCTATTGAAACTCAGAGCAGATATCCACATCTTGTCCTCAATCATAAATACTCTCCTTGAAACTTCGTACACATTGAAAAACTTGATTCAAATCATATCCATTTCTTACTTGTGCACAACACACTTTTGATGGTGGATCGTGGTTCTGATACTAGTTGTCAAAAGTTTTACGATTCAGTGTTGAGTTGTAGCTAGGGTATTAATAATTGTGCTATCAATCATTGTAGCGAGCTTTTCAAATCAATACTTTTGGTAATAATTAATAATCTTTGGACGTTCTAGGACCTTCGGTTAAGCATTCACCTAGTAATTGTGTATCACAATATATGTACTAGAAATCTTGATGTTCGTTAGTGACATGTTAATCACTTGGTCAGGTAAGTTGGTAACTTGTGAAGAATTGCACATTGGTGCGCTATATACATTATGCTTAATGTTCATCCTGTGCGATCAAGTATTATATTATGTACTCAAGAAATCAAGAATAGGTAAGGTTAATCTTAGGCATTCAACAATTGAAATTAAAATTCAAACATTCATGTGTTTTTCTAAAAATAGAGAGTGAATTGTAAACACACTGTCCAACAAATTTATAGATCATTGACTCTGGATATAGTTTGAAGCTGGTTTGAAAGGTACTTGAAGAAATGTTGTAGGTTGTAGTTAAGTACCTTTCGCGAGATCAGATTTAAACGGTCAGAGTCAGAATGTATGAGAGAAACTGAACAGCATGGATATTGTCTGTTCAGCTGGTTTAAACTCAAAAGACCCTTCAATGCTTTGAGCCGCTTTGTAGCCTTATAGTGAAATTGATTGAAACTTTCTGGGCTTCAATTGTTGTTATCACCTATAATCATGATTAATCATGATCACCAACTCAAGAAAATTAACACATAAAGCTTTCCATAGTGTATTAAACTTCAATCACAAGCTTATCAAAACTTGGTCCATATAGGTATGTTTAAGACAAATTCAAATTTCTTATTTCGAATATTGAATAAACATGTAATATGTGCCATGTATTATGTACGTGGAAGATGAAATTTTTCTTTTAACAATTATATTAATTCCCATATTGGTGATCAAACAGTACTGAATAGGCAATGGGTGTGAATGATTGATTATGATTAATTATATCAATAACGTAAATATTTTGTGACCACAATTTTGACGTAGCGTCGAGCATTGCCTATTAATGATAAACTGTCTTTTGGGATAGCTAGAAGCTTTATGAAACTAGCTGTTTAAAACAACATATATATATGCCGGATCATATCAAATGAATATCAAGATACGATAAAAACATAAAGTACTGCAGGTGTTAGTATTGGACCATTTTAATATAGTACAAAAGTTCTTCATCTTCAGTTAAATCCCGGTACTGTAATAATAAACACTTCAGTTGAAAGGTTCTTCGGTGCCAATTCGCATTAATCGCAGAATAAAAGCTGCTTTAATAAAAAGTTATAACATGCAGACCTTTATATAATTTACGGGATCGCTTTAATAGACGTGTTAATTTGATCAGCATGGATATAATATATTATAATGTTTTCAAATGCATCAGTTACCTAGTCTTGAAATCCAGAAGCGAGTAAACCCAAAAGACGAAGTTGAAGCGAGGTGTGGTTTGATTAATGGCTCAGCCTGTGGTGTTCAGTGGTTATACTCCTTTCAGATATGATTTGTATATTATAACAATATCTATTTGATAATTATCAAGTACATTTGCGCGCTTGATCGCATGTAGGAATGGATTTAAGAGCTTCAATTCACGATTAAGCGGTGCAATATCAAATAAGTACTGATGTAGAAATGGTTAATAATATATATATATATGTGATGTAAATTGAAGTAGAGAGGAAGTTCATAATTAGAGAGTTTTAAACAACTTTTGGTACTAAATATTAGCTGTTCTCATGAGGTTAGGAATCAACTATGTCAATTTGAAGTATGATCTATTTTTAACTAGATATACAGATTGCTAGTTTTATAGCTTTAAATTCACAAAGGTAAGTGTCGTTTCCTGATATTCATATAGACTTCATGGAAACTAGGTATCAATAAATACTGTTAGCTGTAGTTACTTTAGATCAAGAAGGTATATATGACATATAATCTTGTCAAGTAGGAAGCTGGTTTTACTAGATCATCGGGTTTGATCTGTAAGCAGCTCGAATCTAAGAGTCTGGGACAGTCTTCAAACTAATATTTTAAGTACCTGAATCTAAGCAGCTATTAATTGTAAACTTAAACAGCGCCAGTCCTCGACCGATGGTACTTGGTCAGCTTAAAGCAGGTGTATCTGAATCTTGAGACGACGTATAATTATTATTATATTATCAAGTTTTGCTTCATAGGGAGTTTAAACAAATACTAATTCTGTTTTACCAAGTTATTCAACAACCAAAAGGCAAAAAGACTAAAATGACAAGAAGCTGAAACTGAAGCTACTACTAAAGATTGATGAACACATATAGAGTTGATAAAAAGTATGATGTTTAACACTGGTGACTGAAAGCTGTACATTCTTATGCCATTGATGTAAAGAGAAGTCCTAGCTTTACCAAATCTTGTCCGTAGAAGTTTGAGACAACATGAAACAGGCCCCAAATTATCATCAACTTTAAATCCGCATCTAATAGAGCTTGGTTATATAGTAGATTTATGTAGCGTACATTATACAATTTCTGTAAAGTTCCAGTAAAGGGATTAGAAAGAAAGAAGATTTAGCTAGTTCAAATATGGGTTGATTTTCATGCAAAAGAATGAAATTCAGCTGCTCTAGAAGTTGACATATAATAAATGTACATATTAATTATTCGTTTCGATAATTGATCATACATAAATGAAAAGATGTATATGTGTTGAGAGGA